>NW_019291399.1:18241-38430 GCF_000500325.1 Leptinotarsa decemlineata | reverse complement strand
TCTTTTTCGCTCCGTATCTTCGAAAAAAAGCGCCCTATCAAAAATCATCGAAGGACAAAATATCCTTAGAATAGTCCAAGAAATAGACCCTTGATTTTTTGCCGCATGTTTTGAAAACATTCTGTAGAATGTTTTCAAAACATGTTGACTTTCGATATCTCTATCATCAGAAAATCTGTAACTGTTTGTTTTCATTTAATTGCTAGTTGTGAAAGACTTGATTTGAACAGAGGATCATGAAAAAAACGATGAAATTAAAAGTAAAGAGCAAGGCGTATAATTTACCATTTAATCACATTGAAAATGGTACATCAAAAGCAAAAACGCCTTCCACATCTTAGAGAGCCCGTACACGAGCCACATTTTGCGGTCGGATCGACCACACAATTGCAGTCGCGTTCCAGCGAAATCAAGCCGCCCATAGGTCCGGCCGTACACGGACCACATATTTGCAGTTGAGGCAACCACAACATTGTGGCCACGTTGACTGCACTTCGCGGTTGGCCCAACCACATTTTTGTGGTCGACTTGCGGTCATATAAACCGCACTTGCAGTTGAGGCAACTGATACCAAAAATTGAATGCTGAGAAACCAATATGTACGCGGTTGGGCACGACTGCAAGTTTGTGGTTCGTGTACGGCGGATGCCGCGATGACATTTTGGCGGAGATCAGTAGCAAGTTGACTGCAGAAACCCGCCTTGACTTTTGTGAACGCCCGTGTACGTGTAGTAGAGTATTTCTTATGGGCGGCTTGAGTTCGCTGGAACGCTACTGCAATTGTGTGGTCGATCCGACCGCAAAATGTGGCTCGTGTACGGGCGCTCTAAGAAATACTGTACTACACGTACACGGGCGTTCACAAAAGTCAAAACGGGCGTCTGCAGTCAACTTGCTACTGATCTCCGCCGAGATGTTATAGCGGCATCCGCCAAGCACTAACCACAAACTTGCAGTCGTACCCAACCGCGTATACCGTCGTGTACTTTTTCTCATATTGGTCTCACCGTTCACTTATTGATTTCAAAATTCTAATTAATTTATCAAAGGAACTGATGGACATTCTGAACTAATTAAAAAAATGTTTTTCGTCTTGCCGGAGTTTACCGGTTGTTGCTTGTATGTTATTTCATTGTAATTTCAGTTTTTTGTCTAATAAAATCGTTTTTTCAGCTAATCTTTTTAATTTNCTGTCTTTGGGGAGATTGCAAAAACTGTCTCCCATCTCAATAAAGTAATCTATAATGAATTAACTACTTGCAGACTATTTCGTCTTCGATCAGTTTTGCTACATAATTGGATCAATTACTCGTTTCTCGCCAACCAAGAAGGTAATGAATGATTAAGCTAGATATTGAATAATTGACGTTACAATACCTTCCACACATGCGTAAATCTCATGACAAAGTACTACAACAAATCATTCAACATCTTATGGAATCAAATAATTTCCTTTTCATCAGGCTGTTTAAAAACTTTTGTCCGTTTTAATGTCATGTGTTTTTATAGCTCTATATCTCAATGAATATTAATCGTGGAATATACTGATTGATAGAACATTTTGTTCCAAATTTTCATCTTCTGCCTGTTCTCAGCTTATAACTATATGACCGATTTATGGCCAATTTTTCTCTAAGCACTCAAATTGAACCAAAGCGCTGCCAAAACATTCCGAAAAATCAACCAGACATTTGGCAATGATGGTATTAATGAACCTACTGTTCGATGTTGATTGGCGAATTTTAGTTTCGGAGATATTAGCCTCAAACATGAGCCCCGAAGTGGTCCAGGACGAGGATTTGAGGATCCTGGTGGAGATTGACCCATCACAAATGGTTCGTGGGATGGCGGAAAAACTGGGTGTCAGCTCCCATGCGGTCTTTGATGATTTATAACGTATTGGTAAAGATCAAAAAATTCGAAAAGTGGGTGCCATGCGATTTGAACGATCGACAGAAATTGACAGAGATCTGGTTTTCTTTGCTTTCGCGCAACCAAAACAATACTTTTTTGGGTCGGATCGTCACTTGTGATAAAAAGTAGATCCTCTACAACATTAGGAGACGTTCATGACAGTGGTTGGACATCTGGCGAAAACTCACCAAAAAATACCATGGTTACTGTATTGTGGTCAGCTACTGGTGTGTGTGATTCACTATAACTTTCTGCAGCCTGGCCAAACCATCACTAGATAGGCTGCGAAGATCATTTTAAAGCAAATACTATTCGAAATGAGTCAGGTCGCTTCGTAGTGTGTCTACCTTTCAAAAGGCTCAGAAACAAATTGGGTGATTCCCTCAAAACCGCAGAAAAACGCCTCTTCTCATTAGAACGAAAATGAAATAAAAATGAAAATCGGAAGATTCCGTACGTCAATTATATGGAGGAATATCTCGGACTCAGCCATATGTTAGGTTTAAACTAAATTTCTAACGATGGGTTTTATCTTTCTCATCATTGTGTAGTTATAGAGAGTAGTACTACTTCCAAAATACGNCAGTCAAATTTGTGGGAACAGTAAATGTGTAAATAATAGTTATGAAAAATATCAAACAGCCCTTCCAAAAATTTCAAAACAAAATTGGTAGGAGCAAAACATCGAAATGGTTCTGACAGTTGAAGGTCACTTTGAAATGTTGTGATTTCCTCACTCTATTCACACAACTTATATCAACCAATGCCATTTTTTATAAATTATTTGCTGAGATAACTCATCTGGGGCACACATTGCCTTCAGTTATCTATGAAAAGGGCTCAAAAACGACGCAACGGATTGGTTGTATAATAATTAATCAGTATTGTTCACCATGACACCAATAGTATTGGAAAAAAGTAATGATAGCTGATAATGAAGTCAAAACGAAAAATCTATGGGGTAAGAAATGGTTACTGCAAAAACATATTTGGTTACACACATACCATAGATTTTAAGAATTTTCTACAAAATTGACTATTTCGTTAAGGTATTCGGCTACTGAAAATTCATTCGAAAACCTTGATGACGTATACGACTATCCTATGACAGATTTTTGAAAATGGTATACTTTTGAAAAACTCAACCGGGTCGTACAACTCGTTGAACTACAACACCAGGCACGTAGCAATTATCTTGAAATTATTGGACCAACCAAGATAGTACAACAAATTTTATTGTCTATGGGCAGTTCTACTCTCGATACGAGATTTATGAACTGAAATATTTACAGATTCTTGATTTACTCAATTTTGGTAATAAACATGGTTTTCGCATCTATCACGCACCGATTATTTTCCACACTTCTGTTTTTTGGAAGTATAGGTTTTACTTTTATTTTTCACATGCTAGTTGATATTACCTTACCTTCAATTCGATAATTATATGCTGGTGGACGTCATACGTTCCTAATTTGTCAACTAAAATGATAACATTTTGGAGTCACTCCCCTGATAGATTGTTCATGATATCAGTTGTCATCAGTCAGTTATTTTTACCTGTGACAGTAAAAAACAAAAGACTATGAATGACTGACAAGCATATCATATTGAATTTAAGATACTAATTGACGTCGATCAATTACTGTTGCTAACTCCAAATGTAAAAATCAATTCAGTGAGTAATAGAACACCTAATTTACTACACACACAAACGCAGACAGACTACAAATTCGAAGAATCACTGTTTTCGGTTCTATTGCGTTGATGAAGACTCCCAAAAATAGTTTTTCTCAAGTATATTCTATAAGATACACTTTTATTATATGTACTGTTTGTTAATTAGTGGCTACCTATGTCGTTGGATGAAAAGAAATGAAATGGAATGGAATAAAATATAATAACAAAGAATAGAATAGAACAGAACAAAATTGAATAGAACAGAATGGAATGGAATGGAATAGAACAGAACAGAGTGGAATGGAATAGAAAGAATAGAATGGAATAGAACAGAATTGAATGGAATGGAAAAGAATAACATAGAATTAAATAGAATAGGATAGAATAGAATAGAACAGAATAGAATAGAATAACATAGAATAGAGTAGAATAGAATGGAAACACTAACACATATTTATAATTCAAAGGGATATTGATGAGAATATAGATGCTTATCTGACTAGTCGGCACTGAATCAAAATTACAAAAATAGTTCACTTCATTTCACATTCATTTGAAAAAACTTCAACAGGTCGAGTGAGATTTCATCATTGGGATGTGCCTTTGCTCGCAGTTCATTCATACTTCCTGGATCTTCAGATATCCATTGAAGCATTTAATTTGGAAAAACTCAGGTGCCCTCTGTTCCCAAGTCATTTTCGATGATGGTTGATACACCTTATCCTTATTTCTGGTATTATAGTTATGGATGTTCTAAGTTTTGAGAACATTTATCTATGATGAGATTGTAAATAAAGGCATGGTCGTATTCGAATACCGACACTTTTTATAATAATTTTATATGATGCAGGAGTTTAATTTCCATCATACATCTCAAAAAATCTGCTTCATGATATTCAGAAAACGATGCCTAAAGAAAGGACGAGTATAGATTGAACAAGATAGATAGATCTTTATTGTCTAAAATGTAATACAATTTGTCGACAAAATGTGTCATGTTTATAAATACATAAACTGTTAAGAATATATAAAATGTTGTTTTTTAAGATTATATAGTATTCACAAAAATACATAATAACATAACAACTTGACATAACTCGTAATATACATCGTGGTATACCGAAAGACTAGAATTTGTATGAAAAATACTCTTCCAAACTATAGAAGCACTTTCCCAAAACAAGGTTCTTTACTGATTTTCTAAATTTTTTAAATTCATTAATTGATGTAATATGTTTTGGTAGATGATTATATATTTGTCTACTTCTATAGATTTGAAACTGCCTGGTCATGATGTGGGCAGTGGAAGGGCAAGTTTTTCATCACTACGCGTAGACCTTTCTGTATGGCTTTCAAACTTTTCTTTATGTTTGTGAAATGAGCAGACAGTCTCTAGAATGCATATTTCAAATATTGTTATTATTTCATTTCTGCTGAGGCCTTCCGAGTCACACATCCTCAATTTGAATAATATTCTCAAAGCTCTTTTCTGGATAACAAAGGTTGAAGTTACGTAGCTGTATAAGTTAAAAGCACAAACAGTTCAATTTACCAACCACGTTCTGAATACGTTCTTCCCACACCATTTTATGATCAATTGTTACTGCTAAAAATGTAGTCATTTGTTGAAATTATGTTTGATTCATCTTAATAAGTAGACTGGAGTTCATGGTAACTTTGAATTGAAACAGTGATAATAAAATAGCTGAACTATATGTTTAGCGTATACTACACACTCCTGCCATGTGGGTTGAGAACTGATTCCTGCGGCACTATTTGAGATATGATATGAATATCAGATCTGTTATAGTTGAGTACTACAAATTGTCTTCTTCCATCAAGATGTGATATCCAACTGTTAGCTATCCCTCTTACTTACAGTTTGTAGGTAGGTTTATGAGAGTGCAGTTTAAGAAATTACCACGGATCTTCATCAAGTAACGGCCGAATAGTTCATGATCAATGGTGTTGAAAGTTCAACTTTTGAAATTTACAATGTTGAAACTTATTGTTGTTGCGGATGGTAGTGTCAAAAAAGATGTGAAATTCATAAAAATAATACATGTCAGTATAATCAGACAAGTCACTAAGTCAAAATAGGCTGGATTCTGGATAAAACTGGGTAAAACATCTGAATGTGTTCAAAATATAATTTACCGGTAGGAGACCATGTGCTTGGTACCAAAGAGAAAGAGAGAGAGAGAGACAAGAAATTCAGTTTGAGGATATGTTTGTCCATGTTGAAACTATAGAACAATTGGAACAGTTCTGGTGCAAGTGTGATGAGAGACATCTGCTGTTAATGTATGGATAACAATGAGAAAACTCAATGCCAAATGTATCAACTTCAAATTTAATTATTAGTACTCCACAATTCTCAGTTGTCTGAAGAGGAACTTGTTTTATGATAATGGATGATAATTGGATCCGAAAGTAATATCTTATTGAAAGGCAATATTATGTTATTCATATATGTAAAGGACTGAAATTTATAATTTATTCTAGGGAAATTTCAGAAGTATCACTACTTTGGAATTCAGGTATATTTTTATATCAAGCAAAGAGGCATAGATTTCGCTGAGGTGGTTGATATCAGTTCTCTGATTATAAAATAAATGACATTTACATGAACAATCTTTTAGATTCATTTTTTTTATTGTTAAAATTTTTGTAGAATTGTAGTCCATTTTGTAACCTTCTTTGAATACATGATTTAGTGAGAAATAATCCTATTTTTGAGTAGTCTTGATGTTTGACCAATATATTCACTTCTACAATTCATACATGACATTCAGTAAACTAATTTTTATTGAAAATTAATAGGAGTTTATTTATTCAGAAAAACAATTTACCATTATACCATTACACTGGAAAGGAGTTTGATGCAACTGGTTGTTATTACCATAAAGTTGAACGTTACTGGAAGACGTTCTAAATAAGATTTTCTACAGAGGATATGGATAGGAGTTATTAATGAATAATTGGTATGGAATATTGAAGTTTTTTCAAAGGAACGAAAGATCGGAAATCTGGAAAATGCGTTTTTTTTGCCCAAATTAATTTTAGTCGACTGTTTATGGTACGACCAGTAGTTTAGGGACCTACCAGAACCGATAGGTTCACGATACCAATCAATGAGGGGCATATTCTCCGTTGTTCTGATGAACTTTGTGAACCCATTGTTTATCGTTTTCTGTTTCAATGGTTAATCGTCATAACTGTTGAAAATATTCACAAACTCAGATATTCTAAAAAAATGTAGATGCTGCCTCCCTAAGGATGGAATATCTGAAATTTTATTAATATGCTCTGAAAATAAGAAAATGAAGGCACTTGATATCATTTATATGAGTTTTGTGTTATTCAGTGTAACTATATACAAAATTGCATATATATGCGTGACAAAATATATTAGTTGTAAAGCGTTTGGGAACAGTGTTTTTTGGATATATTTCAAGCCAGAAATTCCGTTTCTACCTTGCTCTCCTGAAATAAAAGAAATGTTTCGTCAATATCAAATTTTTGACAAATATTCTTTCTCCAACAGAGCATCACATGCACTTGATAACTAGGTATATGCAGAGTTAACTTGTTTTCGTTCCTTGAATGAACAGCTGTGAAAGGTATGCTCTACTTTATCGAACCAAGAAGCAAAACAACATATTTGCACTATTGGGTTCATTAATTCCATACAGTTGCAGTAACGCAATCGTTCACCTGAATGTCGATGTGGCGTTGAAATTTATGCCATAAACAATATTTATTCCAGGGACATGTGAAATAAGTGGAATTTGTTTTTCTATGTAGATCACATGTCACAACTAATTATTTTTTATTCTTTGAATATTCCTAATGATGAAGACTCAACAATATACCAACATTCCTCATACAATAAAATTTTTTCAATCAATGCATTCGTGGTTCAGCCTAAAACTACTGATTAGATCTATGTCGAAATAGCGAAGTCTGGCATTGGTCAACGAATCATTCTGGTGCTCTGATGTGATCAAGTTGCCTTGCTGTGACAACTTCAGAGAAAAACAGAAGGCAATTTTCCACCCGATGATCGATGGAGAAGTTTGACTTTGCAACAGACCGCCACGATTAGAAGATTTTGTCAACGAGCGATTGCTTTCGCTCTGGGATTTTCATTCACTCCGTCTTGGAGTAAAAAGGTTGGAAACTTGCCTGTATGTGGCTAGGTTTTTTATTAAAAAAGCTCCGAGAAGTAGATTAGGATAAGTTTTTTCCCAGAAATAGAGATTAGGTAATTTTGGTTAATTGGAAAATTGGTAAGTTTGTTTATGGTAGGTGCGTACCTTTGGAAGCTCTTGGCTCCTACGGAGCAACGTCTAAATTGGTAGCAAATAGTCAAAAACGACTCTCCCTAATTGGAAGACTCAACAAATTGTCTCTGGTCTGGATTGCAGGCCATACTGTCCTGGAAGGCAATGAGGCTGTTGACTCCCTTGCAAAGGAGGGTGCTGCAAGTAGCTTTATCGGGCCAGTGGCATTGATTTACGTTTTGCCAAACAAACATTGAACACCAGGATGGCGAGAAGATTTATGGCAAAATATTTCAGAATTGACCCACTCTAGCTTGGAACCAAACAGTCGTTGGACTACAGAAGGGATGAACTACGATGCCTTCTCATAGGTCACTTTCGTCTGAATTATCATATGTAGAGACTCGGACTGTCGGAAGACAGTGTGTCACCTCTGTTTGGAAAATGATGAAACAGCAGAGCACATACTTTGGTCCTTGCCACGCTGGGGGCCAAATCAAGTTTTCAGAGTTTGGCAGAGACGTACTCTTACCATCTGACCTGAAAGATCACTTACCATATAGACTAATAGGTCCGTTGAAAAGCTGGGTTTATTTGGTCGAGTGTGAATAGGTGAGAGCCACAATAAACACGTTCGTTTTGCGGTGATGGGTCGAATAGACACACTCACTCTTGAGCTAACCTAACTTAACCTTTGTATATCTTGGATGAAGGAGATTTCAGTTTTGTGTCAATACCACAGATAACTTCGTAAGAGAGTCCATTTTACTCAGGCTCATTCTTCAAGAGGAGTTGGGTACCACATTCGTGGTTTAACTTAGAGCCGTTGACGAGACCTGTGGTAGGTCGAAAAGCTCTAACTGGCATTTCTACTGTTCGTCTTATTACTGATATATTGAAAGTAATCTGTTATGCTGCAGCCAGTGGAGTACAGTCTACAGCTGAAACTGTGTTTACTGGCCGTCGTAATATTAAATGACATGACTTCATATATAACAGAATTTGATCTCAATATCTCAATATAAATCGTCTTTGTCAATTAATTCGAAAAAAAAAGAGAAGAAAAATGGGCCGATAATTTTCTACATTGTTAGGGTCATATTAGGGATAATGAAATTAATACATGGATACTTCATTTTGAAGTGAAATTGACAGATGAAACTTNTACTATCAATTGCAGTTCTTTGTCAAATGACTTATATTTTTCAAAAGAAAATTAAAGTGTCGTAGCCTCCCAAACTATTCTCAATATGAATATTACTGGAGGTTTTTACTAACATCAAACCGTTATTTTAACACTTCGACACGTGTTTCAATCACCAAGTGATTTTATTGTCATTCAAAAACACCCATAACTTAAATTGAATTATGTTGATATCCAGTAATATATCACCACTTTAACTCCATAAATCTATTGGTGACCGGATGTAAGGTTATAATTGTTCAAGTATACCTTTTTTGAGAAATATGGAATATAGTATGAAATTGAATTGATTATTGGAGCAAATTAAAGTGTATTTTCTTTAAATTTCAAGATCATCTGGTGATCACGCAATGGAATGGAATGAAACAAAAATTGTCACCGAAGAACTCCACAAAAAACCCAGACAACTCAGGAAATGGATCGTAGGTAGCTGAAGACGGAAAAATGACCAAAAAACGATTATTGTGACACCCTGTATGTATATGAATCTATATGAATTATATTTTTCATTCTGTGAAAGAATCAGTGTTTCCTTTGACCATTGGTCATCTTTCTATAAACGACAACCCTCAGAAGTTTAAACTTGTGCGAGCCAACAATTAACGAGGACTTTCCTACCTCACCTAGCATGTTCCTATTATTTCATAGGCAAAATGTTCAAGAACTAGGTATATTTTTTCTGAAGCAGATGCTCTCTAGATCTATATTCATTTATCTTTTAGATTTTGGAATGTTCGTAACACAAAAACGTCAAGGAACAAAATTCCATATACAGTGCATTTCTTTAATGCCCCCCCTTTTAATTTTTGAAGGGGTCAACACAATAAATTGAAATTTGCGATAATGAAATTAATGCATGGATACTTCATTTTGAAGTGAAATTGACAGATGAAACTTTTAAGATGGTGACTGGACGCCATCTGGAAAAAAAATAAATGGAAAGGGGCGGTCTTGTGACGCGTCTTTTTGAAGCTCCTGACAAATGCTCCACAACCCTAGAATATAATGTCAATATCTTCAACTACTACAAAATGCGGAACTTTTAATAATTGCCTGAATACATTGACATTTAACTACATAATATGAGGTAATACGCTTGAGGTCAGTTCAGAAGATGCTCGAAATGATTGCCTTGAACTTCTTGACATATGAGTAGCCTATCAGATATTTCACACCGAACACAGTAACGTCAATATATCTACAAATATTTATTATTCTCTGGCGTATATCCAATTCCGAAGCAGGCTCAGTTTTGTACACATTTTGCTTCAAATAGCTCCAAAAAAAAGTCCAAAGGTGTTAAATCTGACGAGCGGGCTGGCCATTCTGTAGGACCTCGACGGCCATTCCAACGACCGGGAAAAGTTGTATCCAAATAGTTTCTTACTTGTCTTGAGGAATACGGTGGTGCACCATTCAGTTGGAATACAATATCCATATCGAATTCATTAGGATTCGCTTCGACGATTTCAGTGATGAGAGGATCAACAATAGTTTCCAGCATATTCAAATACAGTTCCCCTGTTTAATTTCGATCAATAAATAGAGGTCCTACAATATGGTTTCCCAATATTCCTGCCCAAACTTTAATTTTTTTCTGGATATTGGGTATGTGTTTCCCGGAAAACGTGAGAGTTGTTGTCACTCCAATAACGACAATTTTGTCTGTGAATATTTCCGTTTGAAAAAAATTTATATTCGTCACTATAACAAATATTGTGGAGATAGGTAGGATGCCTTGCAATGGTTTTCGTCATGATTTCGCAGAATTCTGTTCTTTGATCAGGGTCATCTTCAGTTAATTGGTTTGCCATTTTAATTTTGTATGAGTGATATGTATTCCTCTTCAAAAGTCTCCACACAGTAGAAGGAGACACCTCACAAACATTCGCGACGGAATAAGTAGACTGCTCAGGATTTACTACCATCTCACCAATAATTTGCACTTGCTGTTCTTCCGGAATGGACGGATGACCTGGGGGCTTTTTGTTATGTATACTACCGGTAATTGTGAATTTGGATACATGTTCCCTCAAATATTTTCTACAAATAGGACAATTCGGAAAACGTTCATTGAAAATCCTTTCGGTCCCGTGAAAGTTAGGCGTCGTACCGTAAATAAAAATCGCTTTCAATTTTGTCGTTTTTATAAACAAAAATAACTCGACAAACCTTATCGGATTGTGGAATTGCCATATGACAGATAAAAAGGATTAGTTCTAGAAATACCGATATTAATGTGTTTGTGTTCAGGAAATTATTGAATGTTCCGCCATTTTGTAGTAGGCGAAGATATTGACTTCATATTCTAAGGTTGAGAAGTATTCGTTAGGAGCTTCAAAATGATGTATCACAAGACCCCAGTCGCCATCTTGAAACTTTCATCTGTCTATTTTATTCCAAAATAAAGTATTCATGCATTAATTTCATTATCCCAAATTTCAATTTTTTGAGTTGACCCGTTCAAAAAATAAAAGGGGGGACATTGAAGAAATGCACTGTGTTCTGAAATATTTCATGTAGGATCCCTTCAAACTCAAAAATAGTCAATGAAATCAACTAATTACTTTTTGTCCAAATAAAAATTCATTTAAAATACTTATAACTCAATCTTCATATAAATATGAATGAATAACATTCAATAACGAATATAATTTAAATGCCGTACAAGAAACAGTTATTATATTTTATTTCGCATACTCTCTAATTAAAACGATCGAATGTACTCGTAAATAAATTATCTGCTACTAAAACAAACTTTCCTACCAAAGCCAAAGTTTTGAATGAGGTCATGAGTAGTATGCGGAAGGAACGAAAAATAGAAATCGGATCAAGTGCACTCGGAACAAGGTTATTGTAATCTCATTCGATGTTTACATTGCAACTGTCTGTATGAAGTGATTACAACAATTCAATTATCAGCTACGAGGGTCGATGAAATTCTCAAAAGAAATAATAGTCAAGGAATGAAATTTCGTAATAACAGTAATTGAAGAACTGACCTAGTAGCGTTTTCGAAGATATACCGAATAATGATTTTGAGAGATTGTACTCAGAAGAGTGCAAAACATGTACAAAACAATGCTTAAAATTTCCTGCATATGCAACTGGCAATACAACTGAAAGAGTCGACCGTGTGTGTGTCCGTTCCAAAATTGTAGGTCGACTCTTTCAGTTGTATTGCCAATTGCATATGCAGGAAATTTTCTGTGAAGATTCCTGCACTGACGCCTGTAGGATATAATCCAACGCCCTCCGTGGTATTAGCCAGGAGAGTAGTTGTTTTGTGATAGTCCATTCAACCTACTGTATAGGTATATCCGAGATTGGCTTTAACGTTTAAAGTTCATTTCTTTAGAATAACATAATTTACTTCAATTTTTTTTGGGAATCTACCTGTTAAATTCATCATATCAAGGTTAAAAATGTAAACTCGGTATTTCTCTAAAAACAGTATATCAATAACAATATTTTTTTGAGAGTCATAACTTATATTTGAATGTGATTGAAAAATATGACACGGAATCTCAGACTGTACTATTGAAAATGTTATGTTATGTTTCGATGGAAAATCATTACTTTTTGCGAGGAAATAACTTTGAAGTTTATTCAACTCAAAGACTTTTATTTGACAACAACATTTCATTTTTTGCGATATACATGATGGTATAAATTACACAGTGTAGGGAAAATTCAACTAAACCGAATATACCCCGTATATATCTCAATAACATTAATTTCTCAACGTCTAAATAGTAAATACAATTAATAAATCCTCACTAGTAGAATACATTCTATTGGTGATCTATGACTGATTTCCAGAGTCAAGTTTGTCTGGTAAACTGTAATTATAATTTCGCAAACTTGGGGATTGGTCTCAGGTCAAGGCAAATTAACATTTTACGTGCTGAAGATCCTATGGAATGTATACATGGAATAGACGTGGCTCATGGTACGCCTCAACGGTAATAATTTCGATTCATCATGAAAAATTTTAAAAGGTTTGTGGTGGATATTGAAATTGAAAGTTGTCCATGGTTACAACGGAAAACTGATGAAATGTTTCACTAAGAATGTGGTGTTATACATGATTTAATTTGTACATAGACGCTGTGTCGAAGATCTAAATATCCCGCAATTGTTGAAAACCCTACTTATCTCAGTTTTGCTTTCATAACTAATCGATGCCAGACTGAATTTTCAGCTTACAAAAAATAAATACAGAAACAGATAGGATGCAGCTTCGGATCTTCGCATCCAATTGTCAGACATAAAGCCTAATTTCAGTACTATTATAGGAAAATGTGTTGAAAAATCTCAATCTCCACATCAAATATTTGTTTCATTATAGTGATTGTTTTTCATTTATGATTTTTCCTTCTTTCAAGTAACATAACAATATTCAAACTACTATGTGAACATTTTTGTATTGAAATAACCAACTAGGGTTCCGGCAAAAAATGTGTCCTCATCAGGCTACGCCAAAATGAAGATATTATCAAATCGTTCTCTGATTGCTGAAAATTCAATTCTATACAATATGGCGTCATTTCCAAAGTACGAGTAGACGTATAAGTCGACATTCCCAAAATTTCCAAACTTACTATTCATATATGAATTTTCGTCATTTACTGAATCAACATTATGTTTTTTTTTCAATTAATTTCTGTTCTGGTACAAAACAGAAGTTCTCAAAGTAGCAGAAATAGTATTCCAGACCTTAGACTTCTAAATGGTGGTCCGCGGAACCCTGAGGTTCCGTAGAAGGGCGCTGTGTCGAAGATCTAAATATCCCGCAATTGTTGAAAAACCTACTTATCTCAGTTCTGCTTTCATTTGTGCGACTAATCGATGCCAGACTGAATTTTCAGCTAACAAAAAATAAATACAGAAACAGATAGGATGCAGCTTCGGATCTTCGCATCCAATTGTCGGACATAAAGCCTAATTTCAGTACTATTATAGAAAAATGTGTTGAAAAATCTCAATTTCCACATCAAATATTTGTTTCATTACAGTGATTGTTTTTCATTTATGATTTTTTCTTCCATCGAGTAACATAAGAATATTCAAACCACTATGTGAACATTTTTGTATCGAAATAATCAGCTAGGGTTCCGGCAAAAAATGTATCCTCATCAGGCTACGCCAAAATGAAGATATTATCAAATCGTTCTCTGATTGCTGAAAATTCAATTCTATACAATATGACGTCATTTCCAAAGTACAAGTAGACGTATAAGTCGACATTCCCAAAATTTCCAAACTAAAATTCTCAGGGGCTTGACTCAAAGCTCGATGCTTCATGTTATTGCCATTGAAGTTTCTTCTGACCTATAATTTTCCAGGGGATGACCAGCCTTGACTGATTGGGTTCCTCCCAACCATACTTGAGCTATATTACTTTATTTTATTTCATGTTGTACGAGTATACGCAAGATTGATAAAGGTCATTATTATCATTATTATTATTATGAACATACGATGTCGATCTCTCTCTCTCGAAAGTTCAAGCAAAGAGACTATAGTACTCTAAATGCAGAACTAATAACGAGAGACGGAATCTAAACTATCTGTCATCTGTCCATGACTTGAAATATTATGATTCAGATTTTACCACTTTTGATATAATGACAGTGCTTTTGATTTGATTTTATATATGTTTTTATACAAAGGCTAGAGATTTCAAAATTGTTGCGATAAAAAAAAAGGGTGAACCATATCAACTGTATTTGTGATATAATCGTAGTTTTAATCAATCAATAATAATTGTTTGTGTGTAAGCTTACTTTACTGCTTTTCCACGTCTATTGGACATACCAGATATGAATCGACAAAACTTAAGGTTACCTGTAATTCAATATGTAATAGGATTATTTGTAGGTGACTTTCTGGACAAGACTTTGAAATGGTCGTCAAATTATTTTTTCTCTTATTCTCAGAGATTTTACTTTGCGTAATTCAGACTGCCTTCGGTACATTTTTTCAGATAAAATTTGTAATAATGCCTTCTTGGCATATTAGAAGGTATCTGTTAGGTGAAAAAAATGTTCAAATGAATCCTTAGTTTTTATGGGTGTGCAAATAAGCCAATATCCAGTTAGGTTATCAAATTTTCAACAACCTCTTTATTCCTAGACCATGAAGTTTTATACATAGTTAGGTTAAATATAATTTTTCAAGAAAGTAATACAAGTCGCTCCGGGGCGAGTTCATTGATTCCTATGGCGCATTTGCTTTATCAGCTGCAAGAAAACCCGGAAAAACCTGCAGCACCACATCATCTGTAGATCTTGATCTGCCAATGTCCTCTCTTTCATTAAACAAAATGTAGGGTGTCTGCAGAGGCTCCAATAAATTCAAGACATCGCCAGAACACTTAGTGACAGGACTATCGTCAAACTTAAACCAGTCCGTTTCGTCTCTGACCAATGCGTAATAATGACCAGATTCAACGCCAGAACCACAGTGAACAACGACTGCCTGAAGATTATAATACTGGTTTGCTAGATTGTTGCGTTCACCTATTTGGAACCTTCGTGAGAGTTTGGTGCTTCCGTCAGAGGTTGAGTCATGTTTGAAGATCATCAGTGTTATTATTAGATTGAGGTGCCTCAGCTATACTTGTTGTCTTATAAAAGTCAGTTATTTTGGCACATGTTTGGTAATACAGTTGATCGTCACCCGTTAAAAGTTCCATTTTTAGATGATTCAACAATAAGCTTTGCACGGACTGGTTATGTCATATTAGGAAACGCTAGTTGAAATTCCAGAAAATCACATACGTTTCTGCTACCTCTTGAACAATTACTACAAAGTAAACAAGTGAGGATTTTTCCAGCACAAGATTAACAAACACAAGACGAGATAGACTGTACGAAATCATTCAATTCAGAGCGGTCAGGAGTATTGATTCTGCTATTGTTTTGCTCACGAAGACTATTCAACAAGAACCCCAAGAAATTGGAGCAATCCTCTTGTTGTCCTAACGAGTATCTAGTAAACTTTCAAGACTTCAGGAAATCGGTTGGTGGGAAAGATGAAAGTTCAAGTTCATGTTTTAGTTTTCATAGTCAATAATAACTAATATTATACCTGAATTCAGATCTGTACGAAATTTGAGAATATACATTCTGTCTCCTGATATTCCCGTTTTGCAGGTGCTTTGTTGAAAGACATTACAAATGCCTGGAGCGTGCCATTAGCCAGTTTCATACAGGTGATAATGTTTATATAAACATCACCTCCTACGCACTGACATACCCTATAAAATCGTGTGATTGATAGAACCTCATTTGAATGAAAAATTTTCTTTACAGAGGTTAACCGCTGCTATCAGATCTCGTCCATGAGTTTCTGGAATTTTTTATGCTAATATCAAACAACAATTCATTGTAAGATTTTCAGAACACGCACAGGGGTTTATAAAACCGCTACACGTGTTTCAGTCATATAGTGCTTCTTAGATATACCAATGAACGGAATTGATGAATATTACCTGACTTTAATCCCAACACCAAACTGTTGTTTTCAACACCTCGACACGTGTTTCAATCACCAAGTGATCATCTTCAAGAGGAAGATTAAACTAAATTATATACAATATTGTCCCTAATTATACCATAGAATCACTTCTGCTAGGTACCTGCGTCTTAATTGCAACTCAAATTAATTTTATTACCAAAAGTTTGCAGATGATTATCTTCATTATTTTTGGCACTTGTCTCCCTGTTTCACGAATATACAAGTGGCCTTTAGTACTATAATTCAACTTATCTTTCAAGTATCCAACACTTTTGTTTTTATTGTTTTGAATTGATAATTTTCAATCAATTCACTCATAGAGTTTTATGGGATAGATCTAGGTTTTTCATTCTCAAAAACGAACGATATTTTTGTAGATCAATTCATTTCAATTTCATTTTTGTAGATTCAATGTTTATTTCACTGGATAAACTAGGTTTATAACTTGTTTTTATAGTTTTGTTGATGATATCATTTGTTTCATGAAGTTCATTCAGGTTTGGCTAGGTGTTGTTTTGCAAATTTTTAGGGCCACGTTAAGGAAAAATACCCAAAAAAGGTCCATGAAAAAAAGTATGATGATTTCTTCAACTGGTTTATGGTAAGATTATAACAAGCAAAGTGCATGTGATTATTAAAAACTTAGTTATAACTCAAAAAATGTTACTGATTTTGAACGTTTCAAAAATCATAAAAAGATCAATGAACTTTTTCAAAAAGTAAAAAATCTTGTCATGTGTTGTATACAGGGACGTATAAACATCTCAAATATAATTTCGAAGTTGATAATCCAAATGTTCAGTCCAGTCAATGATTTTTTCCCGTATAATTTTGCCATACAGCACCGATGTTCATAAAAATTTGGATTTCACCACCTACTTCAAAGTTGATCATCTACAGGGGGTTGAGTTTACCCTAGGAGTTTTATTGAAAATACGACTGGTTTTGGTCAATTTTTGTTCTACAGTTCTTTCTAGAAGTCAATACTTTTCGATGTGAGTGAGAGTATTAACTTTTCAACCAATAATCATGTTTTGTGAGAGTTTTTCGCGAATAATTCAAAAAGTGAAAAAAATCATTCTTTTAAAAACGTAGCTTAGAAAACCCTAAGAAGAATGGCGTAGTTATGATGTCAGTAGATTCAATACTAACAAAGTATAGCTTGTTGAAGGTAGGTTCGTGTTCATCAAACGGCAAAATTCAAAGTTTCAACATGAAGTAAACAAAAAACAATGCACTTTGCCAGGAAAATTCAATTTGTTTAATCTTTTCTGCAGTTAGGTATTAAAAAAATATAAAAAAAAGTGAAAAAGACTGATTACCACAATTCACTATACTGGGTGTTTCCTAACTATGGTACGAAACTTCAGAGGGTGATTCATTAGCTCGTTTAAAACAAAAAGGTTTTCATGAACATATATCCGGAGTTGCTTCGTTTCTGAGATACAGGGCGGTGAAGTTTGAAAAAAACAGTATTTATAAAATATCATAAATATCCTTACACCGATTTGGTTGAAATTTGAAATAGTCATTTGAAGTAATAAGGCACTTATTTAGTCCTAACTAGTTTGAAATTATTAGGTCCAGTGGAGTCCCAGGGGTCACCACAGCCAACAATATTGGGAAAAAAATACGCCACTGACTTCTTGTTGTAGTTTTTCATTTATTCAGATTATTCAATTGAAAATTAAACTTTTTTTTTGTCTTGTATTTTCGTCACGAACAGCTTTTCTGACTGCTTCTGTAATTACTTTTTAAAACATACTGAGGCGTAAATAAAATTCACGATTGATGGAAAAAAACTGAATTCAGCTGGAATGTTACGGAACGATTTATTGAGCGATTTTCTTGAATGCATTTCTGCATTTTCAAAATGAATATTGAAAACTTTCATTGAATTTTGGTACTTACATGTGTAATACAACTATCATTCTCCAGTAGAGGTCAATCAATTATCAAGCGAACTCACCTGAAAAAAAAATATTATTGAAAATTTGGAATTTCATCATAAGTAGACACTGAAGAAAACCGTCACCAAAAATTATTGAAAGTCTTTTGTAAGATGAGTTTTACGCTTTTGAATACTTAATGAGATTTTATTACNTATTTTATATAATATATAAATTTTATCAGCTCAGGAATATACTAAACAGGGAAATGATACTGATGGTGTATGATGCCTTGGTTATCTCCATAATACGTTACTTATAATAGTATGGGGTGGTACCTTCAAGACATCGCTAATTAACTTGAAAGTTATTCAAAATTCATTAATAAGAATCATCATGAAAAAAGATCTGAGGTATTGTACCCAGTCGTTGTATGATGAAACTGGGATATTCGGTGTTAGAAAGACTTACATTTTTCAGAGTTTATTATAGACTGCTAATTCTACAATCAAATTTGTACAGCATGCTTTTAACACTCTAACAGTTCAATTAAGACCATGAATGTTTCACGATGCAGACTCACGTATAATCAAAAATGTATAACCTATCTAGGACCCAAACTTTACAACACTCTACCTGAATCATTGAAAGGCATGAGAAACAAACTCAAATTCGTAAAAGAGTTGAAAACATTTGTTCACAATAATTATGATATGCTTCTTCTGATACTTGAATAAGAAATATCTATTATTAGAGGTGTCTTCCAGAGCGCATCACAGACAGATCTTTCACTCTTTCTCTCTTTCTCGACCTCTATCTTCTTCTTACTATCTCTTCCTTTCTATACTCTGTTCACTATGTTTGGTTAAACAGGAAAAGATATACTATTTAGTTTGCTGGCTACAACACAAGCTTGCTTAGGTAGCCGTAACTTTCATTAGAATTGTATAATCTCTACATTTCATGTATCTTTATTCATTTATTTTGTTTTATTTTTATTTCAATTTTATTTTATTTCATTTAATTTTTTTATCCTTTTGTCATAGACGACTATGTATTTTGTCTTATTACTGTATTGAATACATTTACTTACTTACTTGTTTCGCTAACCCAGGAGCTTTTCCGTAATGAATTACCGGGCCAGCAGAGTAGTATTGTGAGGAAATCGACGAATTATACCGAAAATTGCATCATCAGCAGCCGGCACTGGTCAACAGAAACGGTCCGATAATGCTCCACGACAACGCCCGTTCGCACGTTTCACAAATTACCGTCGAAAAATTAAAGAAATTGAGAGTCGAAATTCTGCTTCACCCATCATACTTCCCAGACCTTCATCTTTTCAAGAGCTTCGATATTCCTATCCCACAATACACATATTTATAATGGACTATTAATTTTTTTATGGTCATTTCCAAAACATGTTTGTTTCATTTTAGAGGTTATTTCGATAAAATTTCAGGGGGTTAAGATGTTACAATTTCAAAAAAAATGTAACAACAGCAAATCTACAAATAGCAACATTTTGTTATTATTGAAATAAATTACTAGGTAGCTGGTTGGTAAGTGTACGTGGTTTATTCTACTCATACAATCGACCGCTATGTGGAACGGTGGTTCTTTTTTTTTTGAATTTATTTATTGAATTAGGATTCCCTAATATACAGGTTAGCTAACTTAAAATATAATATAATC
>NW_019291399.1:0-16156 GCF_000500325.1 Leptinotarsa decemlineata | reverse complement strand
TGAAACTATTAGTCTCAATTTGTACCCCAGCCAACAATATTGGGAAAAAAATACGCCACTGACTTCTTGTTGTAGTTTTTCATTTATTCAGATTATTCAATTGAAAATTAAACTTTTTTTTTGTCTTGTATTTTCGTCACGAACAGCTTTTCTGACTGCTTCTGTAATTACTTTTTAAAACATACTGAGGCGTAAATAAAATTCACGATTGATGGAAAAAAACTGAATTCAGCTGGAATGTTACGGAACGATTTATTGAGCGATTTTCTTGAACGCATTTCTGCATTTTCAAAATGAATATTGAAAACCTTCATTGAATTTTGGTACTTACATGTGTAATACAACTATCATTCTCCAGTAGAGGTCAATCAATTATCAAGCGAACTCACCTGAAAAAAAAATATTATTGAAAATTTGGAATTTCATCATAAGTAGACACTGAAGAAAACCGTCACCAAAAACTATTGAAAGTCTTTTGTAAGATGAGTTTTACTTTTATATATTATAAACCATAACCCAAAGGAAAAATAATCAAAACAACAGCCTAGCTACAAAGTAATACCGTTAAGGCGACATTTCATTCGAACTTTTCCAAGGTTGAAAATAGTGAATGGGTTTATTCAGGCTAATTTACTTTTTTATTGAAAATTATATATTATAAAAGTAAATCATGTACCAAGTANTAAAAACATAAAAAGTTTCATTTCTCTTTTCTTCATCAATTTATCAATTGATTATAAAAATTTTGATTTTTTTGAGCATTTTTTCCAATAATTCTCTTATGAATACAAGTATTCTACGTTAAAACGTACACTTATTTATTTGCATGCTATTTCCTGAGTTTCTCAATTAATCAAAAGTTCAACTAATTTAAAAAAAAATAAAAAATGAATTGTTCTTTTCAGATTAAGCGAATCCCTCTAGATAATCGTCAGATTATGAGACAGCGCGTCTAAAACATTGAAATGAACCAGATATATCTTAATCTGACGCGCTTGAGTATTTCAAAATGGCGAATTTTTTTTGCGCATTATAATAATGGCCGCGAGTTTGCGTCAGATCGAAATCGTCAGATTATTGAATGAAATCTTTTTTTGTTGCACTTAACACCCCCTTAAAAAATTTGACACGCTCGATTTTTTTTTTCTTGTCACTTTTAATCCTTACGTACAACCACCCACATCATGCAAACGTTCAGATTAACATACCAAAATTATTAAAAATATGTAGGACATTGATGCTATCATTATCTAACGCGCTCGAGTATGTCCATGCAACAATATTTTTTATTACATATTTAAATATATATAGCCGCTTCCCCCACCGATTAAAAGGTATATATTATATAACATATTTTTCTTATCATGTAAGCTTTGCTTACAGGGCTCCCCTGCTATAAGGGAAGACTGGCCTGAATGAATTGTTCCTTTAGATAATTTGATTTGAAATCAGTCTTCAAGTATGTTCACTTACTATGGGTGAAATTTATTTCTTTATACGGGTATTTGGGCCATTTGGATATGCGGCAGAGAGGACTTGCTTGTCGGTCGCTTCAGCTTTGTTAGGGGTATGATACTCTGAAAATATTTGAATTTTAATTATAGGAAGTCATCGATTTCATGTTGACAAGAGGCCAAATAGCCCGAAACCGGTCTGTAAGTGTGCCCGTTCCAATAATTGAATATCGATTTCAGCAACTTTATCGCCAAAATCATATGCAGAAACTAGTTCTATTAAGATCTGACATCTGTTGGATATAATTCGTCGCTCTTCGTGGTATTAGCCAGGGGAGTAATTGTTTTCTGATAGATGTCAGTTCATAAACTCACTGTGTAGGCAAGGAAAGACTGGCCTGAATGAATTGTTCCTCTAGATAATTTGATTTAAAGCTAGTCTTTGAGTATGCCCAGTTATTACAGGTGATATTTTTCATTTTGATATTTAAAATAAATATCGATATCTGCATGTATTGTTTACCTGTCATAAGAAATCATTTGTAACAAGTAATTGAATATAATTTCCGATATCCGGATAATGTTTATTGAAACATTTGAAATTACTGTAATGACCTTACCTAAATCAATAACCATTTCAATACGCCATTACTGAATCGATTAATTACATTACAGATCATTTTTATGGATTAGGACTACTGCTTCCACCAATCATTGACCTTGACGAATAGAATAATCTCTCTGTCAATCATTTCAGCAAACCGTACGGTATGCTTGGTCAGTTCTTGTGAAATGAAGGTAACAATTAATTACATTAAATTGTTATTAATTGACCTTTTAGTCATCTGCTAACTTTTACCAAGATATACCGCTAAGTTAGTCCAAAAATAAAATGAAAGGAAATAGTTGCAAGTTAAAAGGCAAGCCCTCGTTAATCTTCCACTCTCACAAGTTTCAAAATTGAGAACGACAGCTGGATATTGGAGAAACCCGTTCTAATATATTTCAATTCCACATATCAATATTTTATGACACTAATGAAATGTATATGAAATATCTGAAATGATTTATGAGAATATGTGTTAGATATAACACGTTGAAAGATAAGACCTCGTTATTCCTTAGCACGCACAACTTTCGACTTTTGAGAGTTGTCGTTCGAAGGAGGGCGCTGGTTAACAGAAAACAGATTTTTAAACAGATTTTAACAGATCCAAGTTGTTCTTTGTAATTTTTATTCTACTACTTGGGAGCCGTCTGACTTGTCCATTTCTCCCAAGTCGTCGGAAAACACTGCAACTTATTGCTTTTCAATCCCATCTTTTTCATGACACCCTTACCAAGATTTATGAACTTTGTAAACGTTTGTACAGTTCCCTTGCTGGATGTATAGAGTTCTTTTGTCTATGAATTTTTTGCCTACTGTGGTTCAATGCCTCACATTCGCATAAAATGTGGCGAGCTGTCTCTGTCCCTTTGTTCCATTGTCTGCAGTTAAGGTTTCTGTTGTACAGCTCTACTTTGTTCAGGTGTCCTCCTAATGGACAATATACGGTGAGTAGCCTTGTAATTACTCCGAACTGATCCCTGCTTTGTTGAGGCAGTTCTTCATTTCTCTTCTCGGACGGTCCCGTCATAAAGGTTTTCCCGTGAATGTTTCCTGGTATGTTTCCACAATACTCTTTATGTTTCTTATAGATCTCGTTTCATACCAAAGACTTTGGTATATAGCTAGTTCAGGGCCTACACATGGAAATGATGATCTATATCAGGCACACTCAATATCAGAAATATAGTTTATTTTGTTTAGTTTCCATGTCAAACAAAGTTCATTCAACTCTAAATGTCTCAGATTGAGCACATGACAGACAGGCAATTTTGCCTAGGCTAATGCGGTCGATCTCGAAATTTATTCTGAAGAGCGATATGTAAAGATTTGATAATCGGTATTCTAATTTTAAAAAAATAGAATTGAATTGAATAGTAATGCCACTTTCATACGACCAGGTTATATAATAATTTGTTGCAAAATAACAAAAAAATCAGTTTGACTGTTTTACATCCTCGAGGTCGGACTATTCAGTTAAACTGAAACCATTTGTTATTGTGCAGAATCGACTCATTTTGTATTCGAATGATGACGAACTTAAACAATAAACTTAGTAATATAGATAATGGTTTACATTCATTTCGAAAGTATCAACTGTTTACCATGAATATTAAAGAATCTGTATTATCGATCCTAAGTTAGCTTCTATAATCGAAATTATAGGGATTATTTCTTTCAAACCGGCAAAATGATAAAAAAATTGAAGGCTAGGTTACCAAAACAGAGTTTTACAGCGATAAAACACTTCTTCTCCAAAACGATTAAACTGACAGCCATGAAATTAACCTCATCATTCTTGAAACACTCGGGGCCTAGTCATGCATGATTCTCACAATCATTCACCGTCACTGTCCTAATCAAAATGAACTAATGGAATCAAATATTCAGATATGATAATATAATACCTTTGCATTGATACTTCTACAGTAATTCAAAGGTTCAATTTGATATTATAATTATGACAGTGTCTAGACTCTTACTCTATTGAAACATCTCGAATAAAAACAAAAAATAAAAACAAACTAACCATTGAACAGATAAATGAGACTGAATACCACGTGGCTGATATTCAGAAATTTCAATATCTATATCTCAATCAAAACTTATTGATATTCGAATCGAAACATTGTTCTGAATAGTATCAGTGAAATCGAAAAGAATACGGGACGTACAGTTGATGCATCTAGCCGCATCAAGTGAGTCGGGCGACTCGGTTGCCGGCTCTGCCGTCTCATGTTGAGGCACCATTGATTTTATCAATCAGATCCTATTACTGAGAGATGCGAGTTCAGTTTAAGTATACTCTATACATATATTCGAATATATTCGAACAATGCGTATTTAATAATTATACTTTGAAACAAACGTTTTTGTTGAAATGTCTTGCTATTCTGGCAATGAAATTGATTCAGTTTGAGGATTGATATTTCAGTCTGAAATATTTCAGGAAATAGTCTTTATCAATACCTCTAGACCTGAAAATTTTCTCAGAATCGTTAATTTTTTCAAACCCAGACGTTTGACTTCTGAGCAAAACCAATCAAGTATCCAGCAATGAATAAAAGCACTTGTCCTACTTGCTTGTAGTTTTATGAAGCTGGTCGCTCTCATGGTATTGCTGAATAACAAAGTTTTCGTTAAAAACTGTAAATTTCTTGATAAATTTAGTAGAATAGTTCGAACATTAAAATATTTATATAACTCTTTGCCGGTTGTCCATCGCTTGTACACAATGATTACCCAATGTGATTTCACCAACGCTAGAGGAAGTATACGATACTGACTCAGGATAATGAAGAAAAAAATTAGGATTGCAGAGTTTTTACAACAAACCTCGAGGCATACAGAACTGAGTCAAATCAGTCGAAAAATTATTCTGCATGCGATGAATTGAAATCACGGACTCATTTATGTAATACGTTTGTTAACAATCGGTATGATTTGTATTTTTCACCTGAAATGAAAGTGGTTCAAACAGAAATGATCTTCACTTCACGACAGTGAAACATACAGTACGATGCAAATGTATGGAATAAATTCGATATTTACAAAATGAGCGTCTTTCGGAAGAAATCCAAAAACAGGTCAACTTTAATTTTTGACGGCCCATCTCATGATATTCATATGAAAGACGTTTCGTCACCGGTGTTGGCGTGATGACGTAATCGACAATTTGTTTAAATGCAAACAGGGGTCATGTGGCACCTCATTCAAAAGGTCTACTAATCATCTATTCAACGGTATAACNGGTGCCACATGACCCCTGTTTGCATTTAAAAAAATTGTCGATTACGTCATCACGCCAACACTGGTGACGAAACGTCTTTCATATGAATATCATGAGATGGGCCGTCAAAAATTAAAGTTGACCTGTTTTTGGATTTCTTCCGAAAGACGCTCCTTTTGTGAATATCGAATTTATTCCATACATTTGCATCGTACTGTATACAGTGCAATCCATTTAAAATGAGCCACCCTGAATAACTTTTGGTACAATGATTTTTAGGAAAAATTAAAAACACGTCAACAGTAGTATACAAGGGGATACATTTTGACATATTCACATTTGATGTTACATCCCCTATCGCACCAGAGCATATCACCAATGTTTCAAATAGATTTCCCTATATTTTTTCGCATTATCAGATCCTCCATGGTGACCAGATTTCAACAAAGTATAAAACATATGGTGAAGCTTATGGTTCGGGAGCTACAAATTATTGGAGTTGAAAACGAGCCACCCTGAATAACTTTTGAAACAATAATTTGCAGAAAACATATAAAAACAGGTCAACAAGTATACAGAAGGCCACATTTTGAAATATTCGTTCTAGAGACAAATAAGGAAGCAATAAATCAGAAAGAGAGATTTTTTATTAATTCCTGAATCAAAATCTGATGACTGGACAATGAGAAGAAAAAAATTTTCAATAGTAAATATTTGTCTGCAATGCCTCGTGATATTCTCTTTCAAATCTTGGAATCTCATACACTTTAGACTACAAATGATCCCTTAGAAAGAAATATACAGGAGTGAGATCCGGAGACCCTGGTGGCCATTCTGTAGGACAATTGCCCTATTGATGCACGGTATTATTCGATTCTCCAATATATCCAAATATTTATCACTAGTCAAATTATCATCAATAAAAAAAGGTCCTATGATGTGGTCACCTGAAATTCCTGTCCAAACATTTAGTTTTTGAGGTCGTTGGGTATGAACTTGACGGTATAAATGAGGATTCCTATCACTTCAATATCAACAAGTTTGCCGATTCACCTCTCCATTCAAAGTAAACGAACATTCATTAGAAAAACAAATGTTATACAAGAAATTCTGATGCAAGTTGATCCGTTCAGTGAGACTTTCACAAAGCTCGATACGTCTATCGAATTCATCTTCGTTCAATTCATGAACTCATATGGATGAAATTTGTACTTATTAAGGATCCCGAAAACATTTATACGACTGACTCCTGATTCTCGAGATTACTTAGTAAGAGACTGCGAATTTTCCATTAGTCCAACGCGCCCCAAAACTGCAGTAGAAATAGCTTCATCGTTGACAACTGCTGAACGGTTATGCTTTTTATTCCTAACAGATCCAGCATCCATAAATTTGTTCAATAATTCCGAAACGTATTTGTTATGAGGAGGTGCACCGTTCTGCTCAAAAACTATTTTGTTTTCGAATAAATTTATATCCTCCTCAATTGCCCTATTGATGCACGGTATTATTCGATCCTCCAACATATCCAAATATTCATCACTAGTCAAATTATCATCAATAAAAAAAGGTCCTATGATGTGGTCACCTGAAATTCCTGTCCAAATATTTAGTTTTTGAGGTCGTTGGGTATGAACTTGACGGTATAAATGAGGATTCGTATCAGTTCAATATCAAAAAGTTTGCCGATTCACCTCTCCATTCGAAGTAAACGTACATTCATTAGAAAAACAAATGTTATACAAGAAATTCTGATGCAAGTTGATCCGTTCAGTGAGACTTTCACAAAAGTCGATACGTCTATCGAAATCATCTTTGTTCAATTCATGAACTAGTCTAATATGGATGAAATTTGTACTTATTAAGGATCCTGAAAACATTTATACGACTGACTCCTGATTCTCGAGATTACTTAGTAAGAGATTGCGAATTTTCCATTAGTCCAACGCGCCCCAAAACTGCAGTACAAATAGCTTCATCGTTGACAACTCCTGAACGGTTATGCTTTTTATTCCTAACAGATCCAGCATCCATAAATTTGTTCAATAATTCCGAAACGTATTTGTGTCGTACATTTCTTCCTGGATGATTATCAGTGAACATACGGATATCAGCTCTAGCACTATTTCTATTCTGTAGTACAAACCCACTATTTCAATCAGTTCTCGAAGCGAAGTACCATTGCTTCTCAAGAATTTACAAAAACAGAAACACCAATTGTAACTTCAACTGGTAGGTAATCGTTATTGTAGAGTGAGACAAATACAAAATGAATTCAAACTTAACTAGGCAAAATAAGACTTTTTTGAAGTAACTTTACAAAAACACCTATGAAACCAAAGTAACAGATTGTACAGAAGTTCATTCAGGGTGGCTCGTTTTCAACTCAAATAATTTTAAGCTTCCAGACTATTAGCTTTAAACCATAATGTATTATATCTTGTTGAAATCTGTTCATTATGGAACATCTGATAATGCAAAACAATCGAATGGTGACATGCTCTGGGGGTGGGATAGGGAAAGTTAGATCAAATGTGAATATGTCAAAATGTGTCGTCCCTGTATACTATTGTGGAGGTGTTTTTTATTTTTCCTGAAAATCATCTAATGATAAATGTATCACACACCAGAAAAGGTGGAAAAGTGGAAACAGTTTTCTTCTTCTTTTCTTTTTTTATGGTATTTGCTTCTCTTCGGCGCAGTAGACCAGAAACAGTTTTCATCAGGGATTCCAATATAACCTTTCGAATGGAAAAAAAAAGTGTGAACACAGCGTATCTACTCTTTCGAAGATTTTCACGTTCCACAATTAGGAAAACAAAAATTGTAAGTAAAAAAGTGGATTCTCTCCTCAAAATGTGACTTTTGTTCAATACCGTATCGACCCTTCCCGATCTTCACTAGTCTAATCGAACTCCAATTTGAATATTCTATTATTAGCATGATTGAATGACAAACGAATCTGCCTGTTTCCTCCTGTTAACCGATTCTATTGTATACCGTCGTGAGAATGTAGCACTGTCAAGGTTGAGGATATCCGCAAATTATGACAATATTATGAGAGTCATCAGCCATATTTTTAGTTTTATGAACAAGCGTGATGCTTTGAAATTTAATATTACTTGTCAGTGCTTTCATAGAACCAATTGTTCGAGTAAATTGTATTCATTGTTATGTCTTCATCGTAGATTATACCAAACATTATGTAAATCAATTGCAATTTGAAATATCACGTTATGAGGGAGATTAGGATTCTTGATTATAATTAAGTTTCATTAAGTAAATTTATGCGACCAAGAAAATTGGATGAATGCTTATGAGCTAATGGCCAGTAACGTAACACCGTACCCATTCGGCTCGTTATGAGGCGACACGGTTCGGTCCCGGAAGCATTTTGAGTTTTGGCCGTACCAAAAATTTCGTAACTTCACTGAACAAACAACGAAATTACATCGTATGTATTGGTGGTTCGGCTTATAGGCGCGTATTTATATGAGTTGATGGTCCGTAACGTAATGGTCCGTACATACTCGGCTCGTTGTGAGAAGACACGGTTCACTCCCGGAAGCATTTTGAGTTTTGACCGTACCAAACATTCCGTAACTTTATTGAACATGTATCGAAATAACTTCGCATGCATTGGTTGTTCGGCTTGAGTCAATGATCCGAAACTTAACATTGTTCATGTTCGGCTCTTCGTGAAGTGACACGATTCGCTCCCGGAAGCATTTTGAGTTTTGGTCATACCAAACATTCCGTAACTTTATTGAACATGTAACGAAATAACTTCGTATGCATTGGTTGTTCGGCTGGTAGTCGCTTATCTATATGAGTCATTGGTCCGTAACGTAACACGGTACATATTCGGCTCGTTTTGAGAAGACGCGGTTCTCTTCTGAAAACATTTTGAGTTTTGGCCGTATCAAACATTTCGTAACCTTATTGAATGATCATTGGTGGTTCAGCTTGTAGGCACGTATCTATATGAGTCAATGTTTCGTAATGTAACACCGTATTTACATGTTCGGCTCGTTGTGAGAAGACACGGTTTCATCCCCGGAAGCATTTTGAGTTTTGGCCATACCAAACATTTCGTAACCTTTCTGAACAAACAACGAAATAACATCGTATGTATTGGTGGTTCGGCTTGTAGTCGCGTATCTACATGAGTCATTGATCCATAACGTAACATGGTACATATTAGGCTCGTTCTGAGAAGACACGGTTCGCTTCCAAAAACATTTTGAGATTGGCCGTACCAAACAATTCGTAACATTTCTGAACAAACAAGGAAATAACATCGTATGTATTGGTGGTTCGGCTTGTAGTCGCGTATCTGTATGATTCGATGATCCGTAACGTAACACCATACATACTCGGCTCGTTGTGAGAAGACACGGTTTCATCCCCGAAAGCATTTTGAGTTTTGGCCGTACCAAAAATTTCGTAACCTTACTGAACAATCATTAGTGGTTCGGCTTGTAGGCTCATATCTATATAAGTCAATGGTCCGTAACGTAACACCGTACATGTTCGATTCATTGCGAGGAGACACGGTTCGTTTTGCATCACTGAGTATGAGCCGACATTAGTAGCAGTGCCATGTTGTGTTTTAGCCTATATATGGAATTTTAGCAATAATATCCGTTTCATCCCTTTTCATCACTATTTGTTTAATTTTTATTAAAAGTATGTCTCGTTCAAAAACGAAATCATTTTTTAAATTTATTTATTACGTCTCAATATCATTGTTGATTGATATTCATTGACTGATAAACAAAAAAAAAATTCAAGTTGTATCTGATTGAAGAGTTCAATTTGAACTTCCTTATGACGGAAGGTTATTGAAGAATCTTTTTGAGTAAAACCCATGTTTATAATGACAGTGTTGAGTAGAAATATTTTCTCAATGATGAAAATCGTTATATATGAACTCGATGGAAGTGCAAGAGAAAATAAAAGTAAGTGGATATTCAGTTTCATTATACTCGTCAGAAAAGTTGATTCATTGCTGAAGTTTGAAACCCCCATCCCTTTTTCATTTAAATTTCTGTAAATATATGAATTCATATCGATTTTTACATGATATAGATACAAATTTTTTGGAGAAATTCAAAGTTTAGAAGTTAAAATCAGATACGCTTCGGAAATACTCAAAATTTATCGTCAAGAACTTAAATATTTTCAGCATTTAGTGTCCAATAGTAACAACTTAATACTTCAGCAGACATAAATAATACATTCCCTCGCAAGGAAGTGAATAACCTTATGATTGCACTTCGAAGTTTATTACTACTCATTCAATTTGTGTTTATGAGCGTAAAATTGGTGAGAATGTTTCTTTGCGGTACAAATGCATCAACTTTTTGTGAGTTACAACTGACAAGAGAGGGGAGATGCTGTTAAGTTCGATACGTTAGTTATCATTTAGTAAAAAGTACGAGGAATGAAAATATGGTTTTAGAAATGTAAAAAAAAAGAAGATATGAACAGCTATTACAATTATTCTACTTGAATAGATATTATTGTTGCGACTCTTTTTAGTTTACAGTCAAATCTACAAAATTCAATATAACTGTTGGTAATTAGAGAAAGTAGGTTGACTCACCATTGTTGAATCTTTTTCCATAATACCAATATATGTAATCATATTCCAAAATTTACCTGTTGTCCAAGAACTGAGATTGTATGTGGTATACAAATTCCACCTGTTATCGCTTTTACTATTTACAATCAAGTTAGGTACGACTACGACTGTTGTATATAAAAATTGTAGCCCAGGAGTTACGGTGTCAGCGCAACGATACGGTTTTCAGATGCCCAAACATAAATGATCTTTCAAAATAAGGTGACTAACATTAATGAATAAAACATGAAAATGGTGCCAATATTTTGTTGTTAATAGGAAAAAAACTGGAATAGAACACGGTTTTTGTCTGTAGTTGACCTTTGACTGTTTCGCAGAACACATGAATATTTTTGTTGGGGATTTTTATTACAGTATAGATCGACTTGCTTACATAACTTTTTGCTATTCGAATATATTAAAAGCATACATCTCTGAATATATATATGTGTACGACAATATCCTAAGGCGTATTTGTTAATTAATCGATTATTTTGATACCAGCAAATCATGAGATGTCTAACATATATGAAGCAATTATGAGATGTGGTGGTTTTCATCAGACAAAAGTGATAGGTAGTTTTTGGATTACCAATATTGATAATATTGAAATATTAAAAAATTGCTTGAAATAGGTTCTTTCTAACAAAGAATCCATTTCGAACTGAATGATAATTTATCTATATAATTGATTTTCCTCGGTGTTGATGTCATTGACTGTCATGGTCACTAGCCTCGTGTTCTGGGAAGAATATATTGATAACTTTCTGAGCGACAACTTCAACTAATAAAACCAACTTCAACTAATAAACATTATCAATGAAATCTGGTCGGAGAAATCGTGGTCTTCGGATTATGAATCGAGTACACTGCCTCCAGACTCAATGTATAGTCCGGTAATTACACAATATTGAATTAAATAAAATTGCGACAGAGCAAAATTTTGGTGAAAACCCTTATTTTACCATAAAAAATAAAAATTTGAATGTCCCAATCTGTACCATGAGCGCTTCAAAAGTTATTCAGGGTCAAAGGTCAAAATTTCAGGTGTTTTGAGTTTTTCTCGAATACCGTAAGTTTTATCAAAAAAATACCTCAAAGCAAAGTTGTATCTCAAAATTCTCTACAAAAATGGTCGTTATAATTTTTTTTGTAAGTATCACTGTTACTGAGATATCGCAATTGTAAAAGTCACGTTCGAAGTAATATGCACACATTAGCCACGTATATACACATTCAGATACTTAAGTAAAAATGCATGTTTGTGTCTCTTTTATGTATATGAATATAATATTTGGCTACCTATTCTATTGTCCATGTGACGTCGATCATGTGCCTGTTTCTTTTAGTGTTGAACGTTCTATTCGAATGAATATACGTATTTATTACAAGCGTCTACTGTAAGAATTTTTAGTGATTAATATTGGAAAAAAAAATGTTGCAATTTTGCTTTATTTGCTCTAAGCTTTTGACTGAAGGTGAAACTGTTGTGGTTAATCGTGGAATGCAAACTTTAATCAATGCAAGTGATGCGAGAAGTGATGAGTTTACTGAATATATATTTAAGAAGTCTAAAGTTCGTTACATTCCACGTGGATTGCCGAAATTCATACACCCGGAAAACAGTACTTCAAAAGTAAGTCCACCTCGTACTAGAGCACGAGTAAGTGAATCCAGCTTCAGTTTTAAAGATAACTGCTCATTTTGTGGCGATGAAGCAGATGAACAGGTTGAGAAAAAGAAACCGCAGAGTCTTTGAAAAAAAAATTACAAAATTTCTACACTCAAAAAGTAGAAAAGTACGATTACAGTGTTCACCTGCGTGTACCAATTGCCAAGGTCACTCTTGTTCAAATGTTGAGTTGAGTACAATAGAGGATGATTCATGTGATGCTGATGAAGAGACAACTGATACATCATTATTTGAACAATTTATGAATATCCGGCAAGAAGAGGAAGAAGACGAAAGAGAAATCGCAGAAGTCATGATTGTTGAAGTTAACTATGACGAGTATCAAAGTATCAAAAGAAATCAAACTGACAATAACACTCCATAAACATTATCAACCCAAATAATCTTCATGCAGTCGAATGAATATTTTTTATGGTAAAATGAAGGTTTTCACCAAAATTTAGCTTTGTCACAATCTTCGTTATTTCATTAATGTTTTCAGGTCTAAATTGACCGGACTAGTAGCGCTATTTAGGCAATATTTAGGCAATAGTTCGAATGTAACCAAATGCTTACCAGTACTGACCAGAAAAATATCTATTTTTAAAGTTCGACGAATAAAATCGTATTGAAAGAGGACGACAGTATTGGGGTACAAAATCTTACTACTCCTAGTACCCAAAATAAATTATTTAATTGAGATAGCCGATTCATATAATCGACCAGAGAAAAGAATATGTCAGAATATATTATACAGGCAAAGATTTTGGCTATTGTACTATCTTTACCGGTGACTTGAGGTGTTCTCGATTGACCTGGGTATCATCAGTGGTTGACATAAAACTAGCAGAAATGTTTACAGTGGTTGTGTTTCTGTAGTGTTTGTGTTTGTAGCCTAATCAGAATGACTGAAAAAAACATTTTTAAAGATACCTTCAAGTTTTCAGAAACACCACTACTTCACAAACTTTTGCACAACCGCTGATGATGTCAAACGTCAATCGAGAACGCCTCAGATTGAAATCTGTTAATCAATTTTTCAGATAATGGAGGTCCAAACTTGTAACATTCTTTACATTATCAATTTACTAAGAATAGTGATCTATTCAGTTGTTCAAATGAATACATATTTCATCTATTCTCCCACAATATTTGCATTGAATGTATATTAAACGTCAAATTACACGTTTTTTTTTCAATTATATGCTCTCAATAATAGGATTTGATCTTTGGGAAAGAAAGGTTTTGGTTTTCTACTTCTCCACCGTCATTCAAAAAACATGAAAATCTTCCAAAGAAAGGAAGAGAGCAAATTATTTCAAAAATGAAGTGTTCACAAATATGTGGAGATCATGCAAAGAAGTAACTTTCAGACACAAACTGGAAGAAAAACCCTTTCGAAACAAATACTTTCATATTAGCATTGAATTACAGGAAAGAAACATACTTTTGAAACAAATACTTTTATATGAACACTGAATTATTAAAAAACATATTTTTTCCTATTCAGTTTGTACCCGAAACTTTTGTTATGGAATTGAATCAGATATCATTCTCAGGATTGCTACATAATAAAGTGTACAAAAGAGGTAAAATTTCACTTACATGAGACATCCGATGTTTCGGAATAAGGCACCTAACTTAATGCCTCTCCAGCACCAATCTGGATAACATTACTTTCTGTCATGAATGAGTTGAATCTACTCATGTCATCGACGACACTATGTAAGGACATTCCTGGCTCATATGATTGAATCTCAGCCATAGGAATCTTCTTTTAATTGAAAGGGGTACATTTTTTGAAGATATTAATTTTTGGAAAAAAATTGTTTCAACTTTATACTGCTGAAATTTATAAATTGATAGTTCAGCTTTATTTCGCCTTATCCAAATGTCAAATTTGACACCGTTTGGTGTCTACATAAATGGGAAAACAGGACACTTTTCCTTTCGTTGGGACCTGAATGAAATTGGGATGAGTTCAGCTGCAGTTGATGCAATAAATGAACAGAGATTTATCTATGCTTGTGTAAATATAGACATTGGATCAAGAAGCAAGAAACATACGAACAATCAAAATTCAGTCCAGGAAGATATAGAAAACATTTCATAAAGTTCCTGTACAAACTGGTAATAGTGAATCCATGAGGCCGCAGAATATCCAAAAACTTTCAAGGATCAAAAAAAGTTTGAAGAAATTTTGTTCGAAATTCTTTTCTCAACTCCTATTCACGGATCTCAATTTTTCTGATGATATCTTCTAAAACACTATTTTTGACAGATCGTACTTTATTTTTATTATTTAAATTTTTAACATTGACAAATAGCACCAAAATCACCTTGATAAGTAATATTCAAAAGTGTGATATATTCATAATTTGAAGATAAACAAAACGTAATAACTTGGCATCACGTGAAACCAAGGGTGAATATGTTGGCAATGCTTGTCAAATATTTGGTTTTTATACGATAATCATTGTGAATTGATACCGCAAATGGTAAATACGATTACAATATATACTTTTGTGTGTTAGCACCTGAACAGTCCATAAATACTTTGGTTCAATTGAATTGAACTGAAAATTAAAAATTTACATATAGAAAACATTCCCTGACATGTTCATTACTGTAATTTCTGCGCTGTTTTCCAGTACGACGAGTAGTATTACTGATACAAGAATCTATTCATGTCATGTTTTTTTTTCAATTACACTACAGCCCACACAATACAATGTTGAATACAAAATATTAGTCAATAAATAATGAAAATCATTTGATAGAACGAATGTATAGAAGTCGGTCGGTCGGTAGCCGGTCGGTTCGACGTGGGTGCTTTGTTCACTCACCCAAATCGACCAACGTGTTGGTCGGTGGTTCAAGCCCCAAGCTGAACGATCGATTTTCACTTGCTATCGTCCAACCCGTGTTAGTCCTTAGTTCACACAAGTTTCGACATTTGAGGGTTGTCGTGCGTAGGGGTGTGGCAACTGGTTAACGAAAAAACAGATTTCAAAGTCGTAGAAGCGGCAACGGGTCAGTTTGGGGACTTGTTCGACATTTTGAAAAATGGAAGAATTCATTGAAAAAAAAACGATTGAAAAGCAGTGGAAGATTTTTTTTTTAAATATAGTTCGAGGTTTGTACAACTGAACCCGCAGCGCAGAGTAGTTATATTTTGATACTCAGGATAAAATCAAGCGGGCTAAGTCACTTCAATACTGTCCTAGGCTATCAAGGTTGCAAAAAGGTTGGTGCTGGATAGACTCCAGCAGCCTCAAAATATGCTCAGGGGCTATCTCAGAAATGGTTAGACTCACTTGAATTGGACAAGATTCCTATTGTGGGAAACTAGAGTAATACCTTTTCATATCGAGAATATTAGGGGTTGTTTTCGAAATATTCGCCAAAAACTAGAATTGTCAAATTCCGGCTTTTGACTTCACCACTTCAATTTCAAATTATACAAAAAAAGCAACGGAACTTTCAATATTGTTTCTTATTTGTTATAATCTGATATGAACCAAGTTGCGATCTGACGTTTCGTTCAATAGATTCCATCATCAACTTA
>NW_019291398.1:0-80615 GCF_000500325.1 Leptinotarsa decemlineata | reverse complement strand
TCAATTTTTCATTTAATAAAAAAATATTAATTTTCCATACTTTCTTTCCAAACATGACGAGACAACTGTGCTCACGTCAGCAAAGCAATATATTGGATTCTTCGTTTTGTCCAGAAAGTCGTTGATACGTCGCAGCCAAATGGTGCAGGACTTCTATGCCTTACTATTGGATATTGAAACACGATTTAATGACAACTGGCAATGAAGAATATCTTATTTTCAAAATAAAGAGTCCTGATGATCCTGTTATACGCATTGTACCCCGAGAAGAGTATTTCACTATGCTAAATACTATCATAAAGATTGGAGGCAGAGACAAAATGGCGTATATTATTGTACTGATACGGAAGTTACGACAAAAATTACAGAGGAATTGGTTGCCATGTGGCCCAAATGTAAAATTGAGTCCAAGGCGCCCTCAAACTCAGGGCAGCATGGAACGAAGCTACCAGGATGTGGAAAACATGATACGTTCTAGCTGTAGTATTGAACTTTGCTGCCAACAAGTCGGCTGAACGACGTATAGCCGTCTGATTGAATGGCGTTGTTCAATCAAAGGGCTAGCTGTTTGATTGAACGGTTATTTTAACCAGTTGGCTGCGATAGATATACAATGAAAAGAGGGTTGGAAACAATATGGATCCCTGGGCAACACCAGGGTTGATGATAAAACCGTTCGAGAGATATCCATTGACGACCACTCGCAGGGAACGTTCTTTCTGGAAGTTGGAGAGCCGAACACAAACGTGGTTCGACAAACCATAGTATCGAAGTTTGACCAGCAAGTCCTCATGCCACCCACGGTCAAAGGCCTCAGAAATATCAAGCGCAATATCTCTTCATTCTTCATGTTCGTTGGTTAATCTTTCCGAAAGCCATATTGATGATGAAATATTCAAGCATATAATGATTTACGGCTTTTTCCATAATTTTTGATATCACTGATACCGAAGCAACTGGGCTATAGTTATTTGGAAGATTTTTCTGGCCTTTTTGGAAATAGGCTAAACGTGACCAATCTCCCAACTAGAAAGAAAAACCACTTTCATGTATGAGCTGCGAGTTCATTTGCTTCATGAGCTTCATGAGCTGAGCGTTCATCTGCGCAGTTTTCAAGTACGATGGCGGGCACTTCATCAGAACCAGACGCCATGTTGTTTTTGACCTGTTTCAAAATTCGCCTGATTAGACGTTGTCGAATTTGATTGTGGATTCTAGTGTGAGAATAGTGGATGAAGCCTTTTCAAAAAAAACTACTGTGAAGTGGGACGCAAATTGCTCAGTTGGTAGATTTGCTTTTTCTATGGCTGTTGTTGCAATTGAACCATCCGCTTATGTTAGTGGTGGAATTGTGAATTTTTTGAAGTTTTGAATAACAGCTTCAGCTACCGACTAGAAGGATCTAGGTCCGTCTAGGGCAATCAGTTTATCCCTAATTATCTAATTATGAAGTTCTTTGCTTTCATTCATTCTAAGTTTGCGGATGTTGCGAGTATCAACAAACCTAGTTTGGTTCTTGGTCCTGGAATTTTTGCTAGTAGGCGAGATTTTTGAAACTTGACCCCAGCTTTTGTTGAACCTAGGTTTGCCGTTAGAAGTTCGTTTCATTGAAAAAGGAATATATGCATCCATGGATGATAGAAATACTTCCGTGACTTCAGATGGATCATTAGAGCTGAAACAAACATCTAGCCAGGAAAACTTTCAGAAATGGTCTTGAAGCAGATCTGTAGTACCAAACTTTGCGCGGCTCAGGTTGTTTCCCAATATTTATAGGTGATTCACTCAACACTGTAATGAGTTTGTGATCATGAAATCAGAGCCACAAAACAAAACATTCGGGATCTGAAACCAGATAGCGTTGTTTCGACTCAACATAGGTCTCATCAGTGGGGTTAGGCTGAATCGCGAATGCAATGTTGACTCGACTGTCCTCAAAGAACGCGCCTGAGTAGTGAATGGCAAAGACATTTTGTATGTGATAGGAGTCTCCGTCAACGAATATCAAAGATGAACAAGGCCACCCCAAGGCGATCAGTAGCAAAGTCAAGCTTCGACATCGACCGCTGAACGGGACTCGTCCTCTGTATTTCACCGCAGCTTTTGATGCTACGTTTTAGGCAATCATCTACAGTTTCTGGCATGAGTCGTTGGAGTTTTCGAATAATTCTGAAATGCCATAAATTTCACCCCTAAAAAATACATCTCGAGCACGAATCGAATGAACATATTTCCGACAGACGAGACGTTTGCAATTTCGCAAGTTGATGAGTAATGGTCGGATAGTAGCCGGTCGGTTCGACGTGGGTGCCCAACTAGCAATTTCATATTTTATAATGGTTGTGAAAACGTTTCGGAGAGACAAATTATAAAACTGTCTTTCTCCCAGAAATGTTTTCAATGTGTTTATAAAACAACTATGAATAGGAAATTGGCACCGTTTTATAAAACATTATAGTCTTTATTAATATTTTGTAAGGCCTTTTACAAAACAGTTTTATAAACATTTTGGCAGTTACTATAAAATTTTTCTAACACTATTCGTAAAGAATCTTATAAAATAATTTAAATAAAATTTTATATCAGTTTTTNACACCAACATAAAAAAACTGTTGCAGCACCATGAAATTATAAAACAATTTTGCTGGTTGAGTGCTTTGTTCACCTACTCAAATCGACCTCCGTGTTGGTCACCGATTCAAGCCTCAGGGTGAACGATCGATTTTCACTTGCTATTGTCCAACCCGTGTGAGCAATCACACGTTTAAAAGACTTTCATTAGTCCTTAGTTCGCATAAGTTTCGAATTTTGAGAGTTGTTCGTGAGGGTGTGACAGTTGGTTAACGAAAAAACAGATATCAAACAGATTTTTTTAAACGGATGATGATCCAATAGATTGTTCGTTTTTTGTAAACGTAACGGTAGATATTGATCTGATTGAAACCCATACTCATTCCGTAAAGTTCATACTCAACACCCAGAGAAGCTGAATGAATGGGCTGGAATTCATAGCGACCAAGTTGTTGGTCCTTTTTTCCGACTAGGAAATTATACACATGAAACATATTAGGTTGTTTCAAAAGTTTTGTCAATTTTTTTGAGTTTATTTCAAACTGTGAAATCTCAGTGAATACTCATTTAATTCAATCGGAAATAAGGGTTATTTGAATCAGTGCACTTTTCCACTTCTGTCGTCGAAATAAAAATTGAGTGCTCGTAGTTCGATGAAGTCGACGAAGGCTGTATTTGCGTTGTCCTGATTGGCGAAGGTTCTACCGGTGAGAAAGTTATCGAAGTGCCAGAAAAAATGATAGTCGATTGGCGAGAGGTTTGAGAAGTATGGTGGCAGAGGCAGAACTTGGACGCTCATTTCATTAAATTTTGCGGATGGGAGTTGTCTTAGAACAGGATCGAAGCTCTTCTGTTGACCAGTGCCGGCTGCTGCTGACGCAATTATCGGTACATTTCACCGATTTCCTCACAATAGGTCATTGACATCTGTGATGGTTCGGCCCGGTTATAGTGAATCACACCAGCCGCTGACCACTATACAGTAACTATGTTCATTTTTGATGATTTGGGAAATGCCTGAGTGATTCATTGTAGAAAATCCACAGTAGGACAGTACTGGGATGGTTTGGCCCCGTTGAAGAAGGTTATAGTGGATTACACCAGCCGCTGACCACCATACACTAACTGTGGTGAGTTTTTACCTTTGTAAAGTGCCTGGATGGCTCATCGGTGTCCAACCACTGTCCCGAACGTCTCCTGTTGTCGTAGTGGATCCACTTTTTATCACACGTGACGATATGATCAAAAAACTTATCATTTCGGTTGCTTAAGAGCAAAGAAGAATAAACTTTGAAACCTGACAATTTCTGTTGATCTTTTGAATAGTAGGGCACCACTTTTCGACCTCTTTGAGTATTGCAATACGTTTTGGTCCATCTTGTGAGCTAACGCCCAGTTCTTTCGCCATCCCACGTACCGTTTGAGATGGATCAATCTCCACCAGGGTGCTCAAATCCTCATCCTGGATTACTATAAGTTGACCACTANTATAGGTGTTACAGCTGGTTAACGGAAAGACAGATTTGTTTTTTTTTTTAACAGATGCCATTTGAGATGTAGGTCTTGGATTGCAATCAGAAGAGAATTTGGAAATGACAAAATTTTTCGATAGGCGCAAAAAGTTATCATCTCGAAATGAAACTCGATGCCTTCATTGAAAACACATTTCCTTCAGCCAAACGCGCGTCGATACACAGCATTTTTGTACTGGTGAGAAAATGTTTTTTTCAATATCTCATTCCAAATCGAAAGTTCCAAATTCTACTAATCAAGTTCTCAAATGCCCTTCACGAGAAATGGGATTAATCTCGTTTTTACGGGCCTAGCACCCTTCATATTGAAAACACCTGTTCTGAGAGTTTCAAAGCTCTTCTAATTCCAGGTACGTTCCCTCTTCACGAAGGAGTTTGCTTTTTAAATATCCTTCCGAAAAACTGTATGTGTTTTCAGATGTTCATGTTGATAACTACAGTTTCTGTAATATAGAAGTGAATATATTCATTTCCAACAGTTGTAGTCAATATGGTATCATTTCACAAGAGAATATGTTAATTCAAAAATATACACACGAATTCATGAGAAAATATATTCCGGAGATGTTGCTAGTCCATTTCCAGGTTCATCGTGTAGGTTTTCACAAGGGAATTTCCCAGTTGAACAATATTTCTTGTGATGTCGAGAATGAAATTCAGGTGAAACTTTCATTCAATAAACCGTGGGAAATTCCATTTGCATCACTCAAATATCATGTTACTCCATCTTGTTACTCCGTCACTTTTATTCACAGAATTGGAGCAGACCTCATAAAAACACTATATTCACTTGTTATAAAGTTTGACGTAGTGACATGTGTGAAGCTGACTTGGTATGACCCTTTTATTTCCCGAATGTTTCGTTACCTGTAACTGACTGGATGTCTTCTCGTGCTAGGGTCGAATGTTCTTCAGGAATTCTATTGATTCATCTATTTATGTTACGGAGCTGGAAACTGGATTTGACTGAAGTTTGAATGAAAATACCCATCAAATAGATCATCGAATATCAATAGGAATTTTTACAAAAACTGTGACTGAATTACTTATGTCCAGTTTGATCATAAATCTGTAACAATGAAGGACAATAGGACAGAAAGAAATATTTATGAACTGTGCATGAAGTTAGTAGGCATACTGGCTATGTGAACTGTTTCACGAAAAATTCAAAACAGTGTGATGGAAAAGGCCAATACTTGATGAAAATCCATAACGTTTTCTTGTAACATTTCATTTGTGAAATTTTCACTGGGTAGTTTACCAAACCGTAACACATGTTTCGTTATAAAATAGCTTTCCCAAGCGTTTTCATATTGACTGAACTCTACTCAGTATGTGCTTTATATGATAACAATTTTGATCATATGACCTCCCACCTGAGTGATAGCTCATCATTTCTTTTAAATGAGTATACTTTAAAACAAATTGAAATTTTTCAAGCATAATGAAAGGAGAATTTTCAATAAGTCATTCAATAAACGTGTAATACACTAATCACAAATTTTGCTTTTCGTAATAACAATTCGAAACTTATGACCTCCTACCTACTTAATGACTATTAATATTATAAACAGAAAAGACAACATCATTTTCGGATAGATCAGGAATATAAAGGATTACTTGTGGTCCTTAACCGAACCTTCATATTGGCCAAACGAGGAGAACTTTTTCCCAAAGAATAAAAAAACATAGTAGCAGGTTTTTGAATGTGGAGAGTCATTCAACATTTGTCAACATCTTTTGACAGATGAACATCAGTTCAGCTACGAATATGGAGTATTACATTTGAAAGAAAATGGTTTGAAACCCTTTTCAAATACTCATAGATCATTTCACGAAATTCAAAATATAGCAAACCACATTTTCTGTATTATCGCTCCCTAAATATTACTATTGCGTTCAATTTTAGACCTTCATTACAGTTTTTTCATTTTGCTGCTTTATGTTTTTTTTTTCGTTTCATACAAATCTGTGCGTTTCTTGTCAGAAAGATTACTCAATCTCTATGCTGATTGGTTTTTGATTTACTTCTTCCAAGGTACACTTTTTTGTGACCAGATTTCTGAATATCTGATTCTAAGTAAATCGCTTCTCCTACTTATTCATCACTTATCAAATTCGGAACTGAATGAATTTATTTTTTCTTTCTTCGGCTTCGAAACCAAACTGAAAAAAATACATTCCGTGAGTTTGTAATTTTCCAAATTTCATTTTGCAGTATACATCGTTTTCCGATGTATTTTTGACCTGAACTTGAACATTATAATTCGCCTCCGTGACTTGCTTGGTCATTTCTGAAAAAACACTCCTTAAGACTGATTCAAAACCAAAATGTACTATTTAGCCTGGCAACGAGAGGATTCCTTAAGTTTTGTATCGTGTAATAACTTTACCCCAGTGTTGGGAAATGGAAGAGGTGAGGCGAAGTTTAACAGGTTCATTGAGAATTACTTGAATGAACAAAGTGGAACATAAAAATCAAGTTAGATTATGGAATTAAATTAGCGCTATGACAGATTTTACCGATACTTGAAGAAAATCCATTATAACGTATTCAAAAAATACACTTTAATGTGAGATTTCGACATGAAAGTTTACAGAATTGCGACACGTGTTTCACTATACAATACCTAGCATCTTCGGGTGTGTCTTGAGTAAAGCGATAAATTGACAATACTGTGACGTAATTTCAATCATTACTATTAGTACTACCTGACAAATTTCAACATGATGAATTCATCACCTAAACTATTTAGCTATTCAGGAACAACTTCCAAATCATCATTATGCATAGTGCACGTGATCCCCTAGACAAGGCTACTTGTACAGAGTCGCACTAAGGAACGATCGAAATTTTATAATTCTTTTTAAAATATAATGCGGCTGCGTATAGGACATTTTTTAGGTGGAGCGTAGGGACACAAATTAGCAGTTTCTTCAGCCGTATCAGAACCTGGTATTTCAAGAATTTCAAACTTCTAAATACCGAATATGTACACACCACAGGCGTTAAATCGCATCTGATCATTTCGACACTGTAACAATGGTGTTCAAGGGAATTGGCACATTTGGTTTCACCAAAAGCGGTATATATCAGAAATACGCGACGAACTGTGACTGCTCGTCGTTTTGAGGTTCAACTCAGTATACTCAGCACACACTCTTTCATTTGGAAAACTACGCTCGAGTGGAATGAACTTCCTCAGAATGTTTTTCCAAATTGATTTAATTTCCAGCGATCAAATTCAATGTGTATCGCTACTTTCGCACGCAGGCACCGATCTTAGAGCGCCTCAAGGATTCTCCTGTAGTGCTTGTGTTTTGTCCCTAAAAAAAGAATTTCGTCAGCCGATTGCAGTTAAATCTGATTGGCCAGCGTGGGGAAGTTTGTTTATTTCACCCAATAGAAGCAAATGTGCGCGGTGATCATGCTTTGATGACACATCTATCATTGGTTGGGTTGCTTTTTTGTTGAATGAATAGTCTGATCACATTTTACCTGGTTGCAGACTAAATTCCATGAAGGGAAACAATTGAAATCGGATGATTGAATAATAATCCCGAATTTTCACATCTATTGATTTCTGAGCATTCCAAAAGTTTGAGTTCCGAATCTTTCTCTTCCAAATGCAATACGTCATAATCGTGATTGAACTATTGCCCCTCTGTCAAAATATGGTTCGCAAATCTTACACTGGTCTTCTCATTTAGAAAAGTACTTCTATAATCTTTCATTCTTTTGAAAAAAGTGTTTTCGGTTTGTGCAAAATAAAATCGAATTTAAACTGATTTTTAATGAATTCGCTCGACTCATTATTTGCTTTGTAGGCTATGTCGATTCCTTATTTTTTCAGTTAAGTTAAAACAAAATATTATTAGTAGGATTGCCAAAGTGAGTTACAGTTACATGATGTTCAGTATCATTCTTTTAAACTGGATAGACTTGGTTCAGACCTTGTTCCTGAAATTTTTCAGAAAGAATTGAGTCAATAATATCTGGTTAGTGTATTATCAGATTTTAACAGACAGATATCTCATAATCATTGTTGACAGCAATGTAACGCGGTTAGGTAAATTCTCAAGTGGAAATCTCATATTGATTGTTGAATACATCAAATTAGTGACAAATAAAACCAATTGATCGAAGTACTTCAAGATGGAAGGCTCATCCACAAATGTATTTTTTGATTGATTCATCTGAAAACATCAAGAAAGTCATAGTTGGGGGAATCACTCCAACTGGGGACTCAACTTGCTTCAACAAAAACTGGTGAGTAGAAATCTTCACTGGGAAGCAGTATTCAAATTTATGAGAAGAATAACTCTATTTGTTATAAAAAAAAACTTTTTCAGTTAATCAAGTAATTACATCGACAATTTCTGTGATTGATGACTTGTTTACTTTGTGGTAACTCATGATCACTTCAATGAAATAAATAAAAACACCTTTGTCTACCACTACTTGATTTCATTTATACGACTGGTTTCGGGTTTGACCCTATTATCAAGTATAAAACTGAGATGTGAACTTGGTTTTATCAGGAGTAAGGACGGGTTTTTGATAGACAGGTAGTTGAGCGAACTAGGATGCCAACTTTAAAATTCATCATTAAAAATTCTAGGTGTTGGTAAACTTATAAATTCAAGAGAGGAGACATAAATCAAGTTGCTCATTCAGAGGTATATATTTCTGGTTATTATTTGATTCATTTTCTTCCTATTATTACATATGTGTAGGATTTTGAGGTTATCTTTATTTATCTTGTGTTTTGGATTGTACATTGTAGATTTTTCGTCCAAACAGACGTGTTCAAGCAGCCTTATGTCAAAATTTCTACCAGTGTGGCCTGTATATACTGCAGAGCATTCGCCACACTATATTCTACATAATAATAATAATAATATAACTTCATTCACGAAAGAAATTCTAATGTTGCGATTGATGTGAGAAGAATAAATGAAATAGAATATTAAACCAGGAATATTTAATCAAATCATCATTCAGTAATTTCAAAATTCACTATTACAATCATTAATTTGAAAATGAAAAATGAATTTGAATTGCATTTATAGATCATTTTTCCATTCCAATATCACTTTAGAAAAAAAATATTTCATCCGTAGTCATGTAACTACTGAATTCCATTGTTCACTCGATACACGCATTTTCGAATGTGTCATAAATCCGTACTGAACCCACCTTCACGAATCCCATCAATTTTCGTGAAAAGCTCCACGAAAGCCACCAACAACACTACCCCGACCGTTGTTCACGGGTAATACCATACGTAATTTTCATCCCTATTAGCCGTATATTGTGCGTTAAACACCATGGTCGGTGAAAATTAGTCATAGTACAGCTGGATATAATATCAACCCCGAAGTCGCAAAGTGCTGCCCACATTTTATAGTCCTTATGTTATATTTTATCTTTCAGATTTACATAGACAGGGGTTCGGAGAGGGGATTTTTCATGACGTCGTTAGGCTGTGCCGGGATTCATAATGTGGTGTGATATGAAAAGGATTTTCCTGAGGTTGATGTACGTTGCTGTCAGGGTCGGCTTGATAACAAAATCCCGGAAGTGAGCCGAATCTAGAATAAATTACGGAGATAAATCGTATTGGATTATAATCACGCTACGAGATTGAGTTGTGGAAGGAATGCGTTAATTGAATTTATAACTGATAATTCATATGAGTTACAAGATAATTTCAAAGTACGGAGGGTGTTCCTGAAAATATGCTCTTTCAAAATTCGGAATTGAATATTCACTGTTCGGTTTCCCTGGTAGAATTCCTATGGTGTCTAGCTAAGGCTTTCGATACCGAGAAATGTTCCATTCTACTATAAACACTTCGAGATATGGAGATATTGGGTACAGCATATGTGTTTTTCAGAAGTCATTCGAATAATATGGATCAGAAAGTACGAATTCAAGATAGAGAAAATGAACAACCTAAAAGAGCATATGGTGTGCTCCAAGGCACGGTGATCCGGCTTATGCTGTTCTTGATTACCTGAACAGTATATTTCATTTGGAAAACAAAATTTAATATCATTAGCTTTGCATGTGATACCGTCATAACTAATCTGATAACTGACCCTGATACTAACAATAACATCTTTAGTCCCAAGAAATTGTTTTTTCAATTCACGATTCTATTCTAATACTCTTGTGAACAAATGATAATGATAACTTTCATTTAATTTTTCATTGAATTTATCACATTTTGTTTTTTTTTTTGTGAAAAACACTGAAGGAACCTTTCAGAAACCAGAATTTTACCGATTCGTTCCATTTTTTTCGAACTTCACTTCAAAAATGTGTGAATAGTGAAAACATTTGTGGCCATATGTGAAGCGAAAACGTTACACAAACATGTTCGGTAAACTGATGATGTATGACCCAACACCATAACAAAAATTACGGTCTCTCGACGTGCGTTTCGCTTACCAAGTTCGCGTCCTCAGGATATCATTATGACTCTTAGAAGTCATAATAATCTTCAGGAGTTCTAATAATCTCCTGAGGAAGCCAACTTGGTTAGCGAAACGCCCATCGAGAGACCATAATTTTTGTTCTGATGTTAGTAAAGTGTTTTTCAATAGATTCATCTTACGTCAGAGGTTTCAGTACGAACTATCAAATTTATGATCTATGTACCATCTCTCCTGTGAAAGAGGAGGTAGAACTGTTAGAAGATAACTACTATCGGATCAGATACCTACTGGTGTAATTATGCATATGTAGCATAAAATGGAAAAATAAAACGAATAATCAAACTCTTTATTAGCTATATCAGAATACATAAAGAAAGTTTTGTTGTAGGGGAAGAATGAGAAAAGACTCCTATCAGTAACGGTTTCGATATAAATGTAGTTCAGTAAATCTTCAATAGATAAAATTAAAAAAGTGTTAGCGCCTTACAACTTTAACCTTCTAAGATAGACCTTCCAAAAACCTGGCATGTATCTCTATCTGAAACATTCTCATATAACATAATGAACAAATTAATTAAATTTTAAAATTTTATTACATAACAGTGTGCTTTATGGTATAAAGCACACTGTTATGTAATTAGTAAATATGTAACAACAACACATTAATGGACAGGTATGATATACTCCTGAATAGAATTCTGTCTGATTTAATAACTACAATACCTATTCACTGGTGTAGTGTGTCGAACGAATGCTTTCGCCAATCAAACCACATCTCTGATCTACTTGATTTCTTTCAGCTTTGAAATTTTTCCCTGTTCCTCGACAATAACAATTTATTACCAAAAATTACATGTAATGTTTCTTAATCTACAAGAACTGTTGAAAATGACTACTCCCCGCTGGGATGCAAGAATTCAATCATCTCCTCATCGACTACTCAAATTGGATATCTGCAGTCCTTTGTAGTGATTGGAATGTTGTTGATAGATACCAAATGAATTGTTAGATTTTGTATTACTCGGAATGTGCAGTGTAGTACACTATACTCTTATTTCGGCTACATTAATAATTTTAAAATTCACAAATTTTTATTGTCGAAGTTTTTTTCGCCCCGTATCTCCGAAACAAGGCGCCCTATCAGAAATCATAGAAAGACAAAATATCCTTACAATAATCCAAGGAATGGTCTCTTGATTTTCTGCCGCATGTTTAATAAACACCCTGTATATACTGTATATATGGAAGATAATATTGCAGATATAACTTTTGCCTTTTTTGTCTACAGGTTCTCTAGATGACTGTCATTTATCTAGTATTCTAGTATTCCAGTTTAATTTTTTCATTATTTTTTTTGATCTTTCAATTTCATCCAATATTGAAATGCAGGTCTCTAGATGAGTGGAAACTTGTTTTTTCTGTTTTACAATTTGTACTGAACAGAAAAAATGAGCAAATGATANATTGATTTTTTGTTCAATTTGTTCCATTTTCACTTGTATTTTATTTCACTATTATTTCATTTCGGGTTTTTCGCTTAATATATTCATTTTTATTCTTCTTCTTCAATTTATAATCTTCCTTTTTCAGTTCTTTCAGGAATTTCAAATCATTTTATATAATATCAGACATTGGAAGTCCGAACTGATGAAATCCATAAAGGTCTTTATTTCCCATCATTATAGCCCACATCATTATTCTCGAATAGATAAGAAATCGAGGTGATAAAACAATGAATGAAGAATATTCCACACCCCTAACTCCATTATTTCCTCCCACATCAAAACTCACAAAAACCATCGTGAATGATCACTCTGTAATAATATAATATTCTTCCTCTCCATCTGGAACTCAGACAGATTGATAATTCTTCATTTTCTCGTGTCTGGAAGCGTGTATGACTGATCATAATAAGATCGTGAAAATTCCTTCCGAGCATCAGTTCGTCTGAAAATATACGGAACGGAATATATCCACGTTTGATGAGCTGAAAAGGCAGCTGGATCATTTCAGATCGCAGTAGGTTGTTCAACCATTTAATCACGTCATCTGTTATAAATTGGAAATCGTTACATCGCAGAAAATCCGTATCTTCGACATAACGGTGGCCGCTTATTCTCACCCTCGTTCCCAGCCTCATTCCAGAAATTCGGGCCATAGAGCCATAGACCCAGATTGGACCTATTGAGCAACTAGCGGTTCATCACGCGTTGGATCGGAATTGTGGAATCGAAAATATTTTTTGTTGCAAGGATAATGAGGGGTGGTTCAGGATTCTCCTCTAGATGAAAATCATCGAGATAAAATAATGTTACTAGATATATATGAAGTTACAAGTGAATATAGGACAGTACAATATGGCGTCCCACAAGGCACGACACTTTGATACATCTTTTTCAATATTTATTCGAGCAATTTACAATACCGCAATCCTTCACATTGAAGAAAACTTGAAAATAGTAATTGAAACCGCTGAAAGTGACGTTTCACAAATATTTGAATTGTTAGGACCAATCACGCTGACAATTAATTCCAATTGAACAAAATAAATACCGTTCTTCGTGAACTTCAGCTTCAGCTGAAGAAATCAAATATTGAGGTGTGATTTTAGAACGGGGTACCAGGCTGGGAAATCCGGGGCCTAAGGAAGAAAACGCGTTTTTTTTTTTGTTCAAATTTGGCTTTATCCATCAACGTGATCTCCATCATGAGCCACACGATCACGCTTCTTTATTTAAATACCAGTTTTGTAGAATATTCACCTTCTGCCTCAAAATAGGTTTCACTTTCAGCAATGACTCCTTCATTCGAGCAAAATTCCTTACCTGTTAGCATTTTTTGAGGTCTGTGAACAGAAAAAAGTTGCTGGAGGCCAGACCTAGAGAGTACAGTGGATGCGAATGCAATTCCAAGCTCCATTAATATAGTTTGCCATATGCAGTCGTTTCATTACAATTTCGGCTTTCAAGCGCTCCAATAACGCTAAATAATATTCACTGTTGATATAGTATTTATCTTTACAAGACAGTCGATGAATATTACACCACACATCCCAAAATAACGATGCCATAACCTTTCCAGTTGACTGTGCTTCTGGGTGTTTTGAACGAGGTTCACCAGTTGCTCTCCACCCAGATGACGATCGATTTGATTCCGGAGTGAAGTGGTGGATCCATGTTTTACCCATTGTCACCTATTGATGCGAAATTCTGGTTTGTTATGCTTGAACATGACCATACACTGTTCAGAATCATCAAGACGTTATTGTTGTGGATCAAGAGTGAACTTGCACGGTACCTTCTTTGAACAAAGCTTTTTCATAGTAAAATGTTCATGCAATATGAAGCCAACACGTTTTCTTGATATCTTCACAATGTCGCAACTTTTCTTTCCGATAATTCAAAACAATTTTGTGAATTTTTTATGTTTTTATGTTTATGTTATTACCTTATTTGGATGTCCACTGCTTTCTGTATCATCGGTGATCCTACAATCACGTTTGAAGTTAGCAGATCAACATTTATTAATGAAAAGAAGATAATTGAAATTCTCTATGTTTTTCACCACTTTATAAAAGTGATAAAAAAACGCAGAAAGTTTCAATTCTCTCTTCTTCATTATGATTTCCTACCACGTAGCGACGGTTAATACATCCATCAATTTATCAAACATTTATTGTTGTTTCTGATGGAACGGAGTCCTTATAATACTTTTCAAATCATCGCTTTGCTTGAACGGTATTTTATCCCATCGAAAACACGAAATTGTTTTTGACCCATTGTTTCGAAAATAACAAAGTGTCACTCTCACCAAAATGACTCACAAACTTATGAGTAGAATATTATGAAATTGCAACAGTTCTCTTTCGAAGGTTAGTACTAACTGAGAAAGCTGTGGATGTAATAAGATTAGCGCCATCTTTGTGTTAATTTCAGACTTTCCAGCCCATGTAGTATGAGGTAGAATCCAAACGTTTCGTTATATTGCGGCAGATACATCTGCAAAATATTGATGTGAACTCATTTTGTTCTTATTGTAAGTCCCCTTCATATTGTCGCAACTCAGTTCTCGCTTGGCTGTTAACGAGAGGATTTTTATTTGTTGTTTCACCCATTCATTCATTCATCCAAACTAATGAAAGAACTCATTTGAAACTTAATTAAGTATTTATTGTGAAGAAACAGAAAAAATAAACTAACACTCAAATGTAAATAAAAATAATACATTAAAACACCAAAAACTCACATTATACTGCCACCCAGCAGGATTGAAGAGAAGGAGATGTGCTGCATTGCTGATGAGCAATCGAATCGCAAATGAATACTGTCTACTGTCTGTTGACTGTTAATGATCTTGACCTCCCTCAATATTTATAAAGAATTATACGCTGACATTGCGACTTTGATCCGGTCACTGTACTGAGGTAAACTGCACAGCATGCAATCTGTGCCAAGTTTGCGTATTTGGAGATTGTTTTATATTCTATATCCTGTGATCGGATCAATTTCGATGTCTATGAACTTGAAGTATTAAAAGATGGAATTCTGAATACTGAGTGTTCTTGTGTTAAAATATTGAAGTGAGGTTGGAACATCTTTCAATTCATGTATTTACTTAAATGAATCTGAATTATTTCATGTTTATTTCCTATATTTGACAATATCTATCTCCATATAGAGATATATATCCCACAATCTACAACCCTTCAAGTTCAAACTTATGCTCATAGTTGCATATTCGCAAGTGAAGTTCCAAAGGACATTTTTTTGGGTTTTTTCTCAATACTTCAACAAACATACTGCGTCAATCATTTTTTCATTAAGTGTTTTTTCTCAATACTTCAACAAACATACTGCGTCAATCATTTTTTCATTACTAAATTTTAGACATTAATGAAAGTTCAATATAAATTTATACGGAAACTTCTATGGTTTATCAATTATTCTATTCTGATAAATCATTGCGCTTGAAAAATGTCGAGGGTTTTTTTTGAAATGCTGAATAATATAAAATTTCAATCAAAATTTGATACTTCTATGGTTTATCAATTATTCTATTCTGATAAATCATTGCGTTTGAAAAATGTCGAGGGTTTTTTTTGAAATGCTGAATAATATAAAATTTCAATCAAAATTTGATACTGAAGTGGCAGTGAGTTTCATGATTGTGGAAATCATCATTTCATGAGGACGTATCTACTGAAACTGCGTTGTGGTTATTAAGTTCAGGAATCGATACTTCTGGCATTCATTAAATTTTCATGTAATGTTTTTTCCGTGATTATTTATAAAAACTATTGGAATAATCGTGAACTTTGCTGATTTCAAATAGAAATTGAGAAAAAAATTCAAGCTGCTATTATTCCACACATGGGTTTCCATTGAGACAAAAGCACAACAAAAAAACACGGCTAGGGTGAGTTTTGCCAAATGATAATTTCAAAATACTAGCAGTAGGGGGATGCAACGAAACACCACTAACAAGTTACTCAGCTAGGTCAGTGGTCGTAGGTTCGATTAATGAAAAAAGGTTATTCTTTATTGAGCCACCTAATTTTGGCCAGAAAAATAAAGGAAACCGCCTTGATAACTAAGGAACCCACTACTGCAATATCTCGGTAAATCTAGAAATAATCTTAAATAAGTCTTCTATGAAAATATCTGGAAAGAAGATTCAGTTTCAGCACAGGGGAAATATCAGATGGTAAAGACATGTTCAACATCAATTTCAATAAACTGGTATATCAGTATATGAAAAACACAATAAAAAAGGTTCAAAATACCCTGACGGAATCTTAAATTAACTGTTCGGTGGTTGAACTCCCAACGATAAGTAAGAAACTTAATATCTATTAATAGTGTTAGGAATCACACGTTAAAAGGTAAGACCTCGTTAATCCTTAGCTCGCACAAGTTTCGACTTTTGAGGGTTGTCGTTCGTAGGGGTGCGATTCAAAATTTTTCTATACGGTGGTTATTCAAGCAAAGCAAAAGCAAAAAGAAAAAATCTTTTCATCGAAACGAACTATTTAAATGTCTACATTTCACGAGTACCTCTACCTTGAAGGTAGAATAGTAAAGTGAGTTCTACTTCAGACAAGCGCGCCCTCGCGTCCCCGCCGAGAGGAGGCGGTGGATAAAGCCCCCGCGATGTTAGCGGATTGATGCTCACCCAGAAACCAATAGGTAAAGTGCCTCCCGCCGCCAAGGCTAATGCACACCATTACATGGTTTTGATATCCAGGTCGTTCAAATGAGAACATAGCTATCGATGTGTTGGTTAGCTAGCTACTCCTGGACAGTTTCTTCTGAAATCATCGAAAAATGTCTCAATTATGGGAAAGTGTTCCAATCGAAAGGGATATATATCTGTCTCGGTATAAAAAAAAAACTTCCAAATAAGGTAGAAAGCAATCAACTTCATAATTAACAAAGATGTGTAGATTATACAAAAAAGAGTCTGAAAATTGCTTCTTTGCATGAACTTCAACCCTATTCCTGAAAAGAGCAAGAACAATCTGCCGAATAACTATAGACTAGTCGCTTTGCTATCAGTGATATCAAAAATCATGGAGAATGCCGTGAACCACCATATCCTTGAATATTTGAAAGAAGATCAACAGGCGACCTTCTATCGTATGTCACCCATATTTGGGAAAACACAATCAAGAAACATAAAGAGTCACGAGCTGTTGCGGTTGATATTTCTAAGGCATTTGACCGTGTGTGGTATAAGGGTTTGCTGGAAAAATTTCGATGCTATGGCTTGTTGGACCATTTTTGTGTATGACACTCCAGCTTCCTGAAAGAACGTTTCCTGCAAGTGGCTGTCGATGTATATCTCTTGAATACTTTCAACATCAACGCTGGTGTTTCCCAGAGGGATACGTATTGTATTCAACCCTTTCTTTATTGTATGACAACGACTTATTGGAGGAAATGAAGAATCCAATATATTGTTTCGCTGACCACAGCACACTTGTCTCGTCATTTCATTTGGATTCCAGGACATCAACTATGGATGCACATCGGCAGCAGGAGGTTGCATATCTCAATGAGGATGTATAAGTTATTTCGAATCGGGATGAAAGTGACCAGGTTCAATTCAATCCTACAAAAACCCAGGAATCAGTTTTCTCCAACTTTAGGTCGACCTATCTTGCACTGATGAGTCGCTAATGAGCCCGAAACCAGTCTGCAAGTGTGCCCGTTCCAAAATTGAAGGTCGACTCTTTCAGTTGTATTGCATATGCAGAAAATTTTCTGTGAAGATTCCTGCACTGTTGCTGCTTATCGTTCTGAGGATCAATTCAGTTTAATTTCTTGAAAGTATATCAAATGTTACTAGATGACTTAACTAATTGAGGTTGAATTCAGGTATATAATAACTTTAGCTATTGCAGAGAGCCGCAATCCTCAAATTCCACAGTATCACCTCTTGAGAAGAGTAACTTGATTGAAAGAACATGCTTTAAAAATGAAATAGCATGTTAATTACACATACAAGGAAAATTCTCAGTTTCAATGAAAAGATAACCNCGAGTTCTATATAAGGATTTCTAGAATGATCCAGAAAGAAAAAAAGCGTTCAGAGCTTGTAGGTTATTTTCAAAATTTCATCAATATAAAGTCTTTCAATTCAGTAAAATATATAGAATTCATTTGGTAGATCAGGAAGTACTGACCTGACTGAGACCAGCTTGAAAATACATCACTATTATATGATTAGCCATTAAATTGGGATTTTTGAGAGTAAAAATCTCCAAATACGTTTTGAAAAATAAAAAACAATTTTGCTTCCATTGGTATATCTGCATTCTGATATACGATACTGAGTCCTTTTTGCAATTCATCCTACTGCCGAAGTTTTCATTACTGGTTACCTTTGTTCAAATTCCAGAATCTCAATGATGATCAACGTTATGAAGGAAATGATTCTGCAAAATTCAGCGTATTTTCTCAGATTAAGAATGAGGTGATAGCTAACCGAGTTACAGAATTATATAATCTGGGCATACGTACAGTTTTTTTGAAGGCTTAGGAAATGGAGTGTACTCCAGATAACTAAGCCTAAGGATTGAGTGGGTATGGCCAAAATACCAGCGTGGTCCAAACAGAACTGGCTGTTATCTCAATTGCCACAAAAGAAATAACCAGGAAACAATTTCTGACAAAAACATAACAATCTTCACTGACAGCAGACAAGCTCTATTGGCATTAAACAGACTACGTGTTATTTCAGGGCTAGTACTAGAGTGCCACCAAGATTTAGCCAAAGCCTCGGTAGGTAATAACATTATCCTGAGGTGGCACTTACGGCCTGATGACTTCGGCGGAACTAGCCAAATTTTACACCCATGCTCAATTTCTAAAGAGATGGGATGGGATAAAAAGATGAAATCTTGCTAAGATCACCCTGGGTGACCCTAAAGCTGTCGCCGAAGAAAAATCTGGCGATGAACAGGAAAAATATATGTTCAACAGTAGGATTTTTGACTGGCTACTGTCAACTAGGGAAATACCGCCATAATAAGGGGCTAGTGGACACACCTCTATGCATAATGTGTGAATAGGAAGATGAGACTATCAGGCATGTCCTATGCGAGTGCTCGGAGTTATAGTCAATAAGAGAGTGTGTGTTCGGCGAGTCTTGGCCTTCATTCACCTGCCAATATAAAAGAGATGTCTCCTAGTGACCTGAAAAACTTTCTGAAAAGGACAGGATGGACGATGACCTAGGAGGACACTCTTCGGGAGGATGTACAATGGGTCACATGTGACCTATGTGCTGTGAGCTTACACTCACCCTCCCTACTCTATAGATACAGATACATATAGTTTTTACCAAAAAGCCAATCGAAACTGTGAAGTAAAAGCAAACAGCCAGTTCAATTCTGAAAATAAAGTAAAGTGAATGTTCAAATTTTGCGTGCTATTTACATTCAAATAGCGTTTCTTTATTTATTTTTCAATATTTATGTCGGCACCCTCGATTTGAACATATGCTTACATTTTCAGCTATGTAGCATGTATAGAATTTGCATGAAATTTTGTGTAGAAAATAATTTAGCTGCTCAAAAACATACTCTAATTGTCAACAGAGGCATACGGTGATTGTACTGTCAAGGTACTGATCACTATTTTTTTCAATTTTCGTGATGTAGTACATCAGGATTTCTTGCCACGGTTATATGGTCAATAAGGAGTATAATTCTTTTCAAGATTCTGGACAGGTTGTGGTGGGTACTTATTAGTCTCTTCCATCAATAAGTATTCAACCCATCCGGCTGGTAGCAGCGTGCTGCTCAGAACTCAAAAGGGCTTTTCGAATTTTTTCGATAATTATCGGTTCACAAAGCTCATTCTGTCGAGGCTGTTGAAATTCCTCAAAAAGAAAGCTTCAAACTGCGCTAGGGCTGGAGTATCTAGGTTACTTGGTTGCGGATGCTCCGTCTTTAGAAAACGCTTCCACCCGAACAGCGGCTAGCGGGTTATCTACACCTGAATCTATATGGAGGCCCTTGGAATGAATGTGTGGTGAAAATTTTTTTGCTTATCCTCCTCTCAGTATTTGGAATTTCTTTCGATACATCTCGCTCGCCTCAAGAGTGACTATTTAGCAGTCACTATCATTTGTATCAGATCAAGGCAATGCTGCTTGGTGGTTAGCAATACTCCTTGACGATGAAGTGAGTTTAGCATGTTCAAGATTAGCGGCTCTTTGCCACACTATGGGAATGAAATGCTTATTAACCACCACGGAGTAGTCCTTCACACATTGACTACGATAAACTTTTTCCACTTACTCGACCTAAGTTTCCATATTGTGTATTCACCATTCCGTATCAGTCAATTGCAGAATACAATTGATTAATCAAATTCATATTCTGTTAGAAACTTTATTGAACAAATATTTGAAATAATTTCATATTGATCCATATTCGATGAGCCAATACATAAAATGAATTCCATTTTTCCAATATAGTATTCTCGTTTATTAATATTAAATTAACATGAATATCACGCTCGATGATAGTTGCTATACCACAACATATTCAATTTGGATTCCTATAATTCCATAGTGATTAGAACGATCAAAATAATCATTAGTTCAATTATTCAAGGTTAATGATATGATTTTAGATTCTCTATCATTGTTGTTGAGGAAAGAGGTATCATTTTTAAAGTAATCTGAATATAAATCGATGTTGATGACATGGAATACAATTACCGTACTTTGAAGCGAATGTTCAACATGAACTTTGAGAGAATTCTGAATAAAACATTAGTTAGTAGAGTGGAAATTTCAGATATTGATTCACCTGAAGAAATTTACTTTCGTTTCAATATATACCAAAAATTATCTCCGTTCAGGTAAAAAACTGTATTCTGTGCTTTTAGTTAACTGATATCCATTATCATTTTCGAACATCTTCCGAAATAATATCCAAATAATCAAGGCTTGCACAAGATCAAAAACCATTGTCAAATCAGTTATTTTCAAAAATTTATCGGATCGATGATTAGTTCTGATTGAAGAAATCCGTAGTAATTTATCGAACTCCCACGACCCAGACAAATAACATGAAAAATTTTCCAAAAATATAAAATTTTTGAAAAGAATATTTTCTGACGTAAAAACCTTTGAAAAACTTTCAAAATAATTCATGTCAAGTTTTACGTCAAAAAAAAGCTTACATATTCGATTCTCTGCTGCTTTACTTCAGAATTTTAGGAAGTCGATTTTCTAGTTTGAAAGATATGGAGCGTTGGGACCATACATTTTCCGAAATATAAAAAGTTGAAACAATTTTGAACGAAAACTCATCTTATAACTTTAACTATTTGCTTTTCAGATGATTCGTATTTTTTTTACCAATTGTATAAGAATGTTTTAAACTCCAGAACTTCAACACTGTTAACAACGCGCATTTCATCAATCAAAATGGTGTACTCAAGAGATGACAAAGACTAGTTTCTATCTCTGAACATGTCTTTTTTGTATCAAACAGGGTACATTTTCACTTTTCTTTTGAGATGAACATCAATGATTTTTTGGTAAAAATTGATGGGAAATACACTCGTGAAAACGTGCCCAGCGACACTAGACTTCTCTCGTCTTAGAATCAGATATGTGTTCTATTTGTGCTCTTTGAAACGTGTTTCCATGGCTCACCCAGTCTGACCAATATATTTTTCTTCAGTTCATATATCCTCGACTTTCAATTTTTCAACATCTTGTCGTCAGGGTTACCTTTTGTTGAAGTGAGCAAGCAGTGAAGAAGCGGAAGATTCATTAAAAAATTTCTGAATTCACGAATACCTACTACTTTTCGGTATATTTCTGATATTTTCCTCAACATCGTTTCTAAATTCACTCAAGGTTTACGTAACGAGCATATGATCAAGAAAGTTCAGTCTTGACAATTTGCACTGTGAACAATTATGTGAGCTATGTGAAATATTTTCAAAAATATTAGATTATCCTCACAGTCATCAAATTCTATACCATGATTTCTTCTCATTACTGGAGGATAAGAAATAGGAACTTCTCGTTGTTTTCAATTTTATATGCAAACCTAATATTCACAGAGAAGTTAAAAGTCGAAACAAAATTACCTACAATAGATTTCTTCGTATCAGACACATTTCCATAAATATTAACCTCAATTCATATTTCTGGAATAATTGATGGTGGATTGGTAAATTTCGGGAATTGGGTCGATTCAAACAATAAGAGGCATAGTGGAAATTTCGATAAGGCTATATTAGTACAACCAAAATAGCCGCTACGACGGACGAGAGTCATAAAGTGATAAACGAATTTCAGAACGCACAGATTTCATTCTTATAAGATTCTGTCAGTGCAGGAACTGAATGGAGACGTCTATGATTATTGTTTGCACTGTATTGTCTTTTTTGATGTGCGTTTTCCATGCGAGTGAACTTCCTTTTTGAATGCTGTAGATAATCGACGCAACCGTCATTACTCGGTCAATGGAAATTAAAAAGTTGTTCACGCGGCATACGTATGAAACGGTGAAAAGTTGAACAAGTGGATTGATATTTTTGTGAATTTTGAACCTGAGTCCATTTCTCCATATTAAGATTTCAATGCACTATTTGTACTTGGATTACTTCAAAATGCTACTGAATTAACTATTTCTAATATCACACATTATGGCCTATAAAACAGTAAAAAAAAGATGTTTCAACAAAGCGATGTTTCTTCAACTTTTTAGCAGAATGTGCGTAATTATCTAGTTGAGAGGTTTCGCAGTCGGTGGATAGAACGAAGTGACCTCCTAAATCATCCAAATTATGGCCAGTAGGTTTTTTTGTGAACACATATAGAGAATGGTGTGTTTTTTGAGCTACATAACATATAGGATTGTCTGCGACATCGAATCATCAATTTATAGAGCAGAATAATACTGCAAGTTCTTCCAAATGTATCACAACGTTTAGAAGATACATGTTTCATCATGCAAGGGCTTTCTCAGGCATGTCCACTACTGTATGATTACTGCTGAAAAAATTATTGTAGAGTGGAACATTCTCGATTTATTTCAATTGTTCAGTTTCCTTTCAAATGATATACTTTGTATACTTTGAAAGATCAGAAAGAAGTAGATGATTCTCATCTTTCCAATATCCGTATACATTTGACAACAGTGCATTCATTTTTTTCAATAATTTTTTGGAATACTACTAATAAAGTTAATGAAAAGACCTTGGAAAAAGTGTCATTGATTTGCATTTGAGGAAATTATATTTTTGTATAGAATAAAAGAGAAAGTGGCAATTTGGTATGCAGTATGAGATTGTGAGAAAAATATCATTTTCAAAGTCCATATTATCGAAGAGGAGTTTTCGACAAAGCCTTTTCTTCTACTTTGAATCCCCATAAGTGGACGTATAGCTATATTTTCACTTCAAATTCGTGATCAGCAGACAGAAACACGCATGTCTGATGATTTTTTTAAGGCACATGTTGTGAATCCGAATTTTTTTAAAAATATGTAGTATAGGTCATCTCACTTTTTGAATCAGAACTTTTACAGAATTATTCAAATATTGTTTTCGGGCAATCAGGAATCAAAATTCACTAACCAATATTAAAATTTTCAGAATATTACAATGTCAAACCCAAAACACAACCATGTTGAAATGAAAAACAGATTTAGCTGACACTTCCCCATTCGTTATAAGGTTTTCTTCATTTGATGTCAATACAAAGATCTCTTGTGATGATTTTTTCTTTACCGTAGCAGGCCTGGTCAGACCCTATCCCCCGAAGCCCCGATACATTCAGGAGGGCGCGCCAGCATTATCAACCAACGGCCACTACCCACACCGTGGGATGAGTGATCATTGGGTCCGAAAATCATGTGCCCTGAGCAAGCGCAGTGAGCCAAGAATGACAGCCTTCATTATCATTATCCTATTAATATTATCATTATCATTGATATTAGGAATAAAAAAATCCTATAAGAAATACATAGGATTTATATTTCACATTTATGTATTGATACTTTGAACTAATTTTCACAGACAAATGTGGAAACTAATTTTCACAGATGAGAGCGAAAAAATGAATTCAATAGAACAATCAATTGAATACTTCCAACTTAACTTTGTAATGAAATATATTGTTGAAAGTTTTTTCCCGAGTAAAACCTCTTCTCGAGTAGAAACCCAGTAGGCTCTGTATTTCAATTTGCGGTCTCAGTATAGTAAGTTGATAGTTCCGAATAGCCCCAAGTTTGAATGTAAATTCCGTAAATTGGGTGAATCATGCAGTTGAAAACCGCGGTTCATTTCTGTTGCAGCGTCGTCTTGACTACCGTTTATTCGGATTATTGCTCATAATTGTTGAAGTTTTCCTCTGGAATTTGAGTTACATTCAACTTTTGCAGCGATTATTAGACTATGTGGTTTCATTCGAAAAATATTTCTCATTTCAACTCATTCATTATACTTTTTGAATATTGAATATTGAACCAGTTCAATAAGCGTAGTTCTTCATCTCCATACAATAAACATGTGGGAAACTCCCAAAGAAATGGAGAAAGCAATTGAAAAATGATTTTTTTTTGAAAATGTCTACGGTTTCAATTCAATTCAATTGTTTGTTCATTTTCAGGTTATGATTCAATATTGAATGCAACTAAGAAATTGACAAAAACCTAGCATTTATACACTCATTAATGTTTTCGTCAATATTCCAACTGATCCTTGTAGAACTACCGAGAGAAATGGCTGACGTAAAGAATGTTATGGAACTGTAGGTACCGCCAACTACAGAAATAACCAGAGGAACAATATTAGGTCACGATAGATACAAAAAATGCAATTCCACTGGGTCAAAAGTTTTCAATCGACCTGGAGGAATACAGAGAGAAGTCCTTGCCCTCCTCTACAATTATAACAATGATTCTCCGTCACTCTTATGTATGATTGATGACTTGTTCATTTTATGGTAATTAATGATCACTTCAAAGAAATGAATGAAAATACTTTTGTCTAATTACCACTAGTTGATTTTATTTATACGACCGGTTTCGGGTTTGACCCCATTATCAATTATAAAACTGGGATGTGAAGTTTGAAAACTTGGTTATATCAGGAGTTTTCAGGTAAGATGTAAGGACAGGTATTTGATAGACTAGTAGTTGGGCAAAACAGAATGCCAACAAGAAAGGAGACCTACATAAATCGAGTTGCTCATTTAGGGGTATATATTTCTCGTTTTCAATTTATTTCTTAATTTCCATGGCTTTCAGCAAAATCATTTCCTTTCCTTTATTACATACTAGCTTTTACTTGCAGCTTTGGTCGCATTTATGCCATTGAATGAGTGTCAGTACAATAATAGAAATGAATCCTATGAGAACTATATTCCAATGCTTGGCTGGGATTATCAATTTTTAAAAACTATTACCTAACCTATCCTAAACTAACCTAACTTAACCTAACCTAACCTTACCTATCCTTACCTGACCTATCCTAACTTAACCTAACACAACCTAACCTAACCTGACCTATCCTAGCCTACTCTACTCTACTCTATTCTACTCTACTCTACTCAACCCTACCCTACTCTAACCTAACCTAGCCTAACCTTACCTAACCTAACCTAACCTGATCTATCCTAACCTAAGCTAACATAAACTAACTTAACCTAACCTAAACTAAGTTAACCTAACCTAACCAACAAAGTAGCTAGATTTTGAGATTTTTTTTGACAAACAACTTTTTTATATTACATAAAAAAAGTGTTTTTTAATAAAATGTATCCTTTGTTACTTCTAATACCTACCTCCAAGAACATATGTACAAAATTTCATGATGATCGGTTGAGTAGCTTTCGCGTGAAACCGTAACATACAAACTTACATTCGCATTCATAATATTAGTAGGGAAGTAGGGATGTGAAGGATTTTGAGGTTATCTTTATTCATCTTGTATTTTGATTCTTGAAAATGTTCATATATTGTGTTTTTTTGTCCAAACAGACGTGTTCACGCAGCCTTATGTCAAAATTTCTACCGCTTTGGCCTGTATATACTGCAGAGCATTCGCCAAAGTCTATTCTATATATACCTGATTTTTTCATTCTATCCCGTTTGAGTTTTGCATTAAACAGGGTTCTGTCTAATTTATTATTACTTATGAAAGCTGTTGATCAACTAGTGGTAATTAGACGAGAGTGTTTTTATTATTTTCATTAAAGTGGTCCTTCATTCTTCCTATCGGACACGATCAAAAACAATAGTTATAAGCAGACTAACATCAAGTGGGGCATGAGGAAACCAAAGAAGTGGAAATGGATGCCGTATACGAACCCGGCTCGGACGAATAACGCAACACTGCACCCCCGGAGAAGATCGACTGATGATCCAAAATAATATCCATTCGCTAAATTCAACAAGAAAGTGGACATAGTATTTTATAAAGATGCAAAATACCAGCAGAAGAAGATTTCGATCATCCAATAGATATGGGAAACAGGTTTGATATGAGGTTTATTGTATTGGCAGATCGCTACGATTCAGAGCAGCTGAAAAAGTGGTACGAAAGGAAGCCAGAACAGATCGAAGAGGAGCAATTTCTGCTGGGAGAATTGGAGGAAATAGAGGCTCCCAAAAGGAACGTGGAAGAAAAACTCAGAATCTACAGGAATTATTCAGTCAAGCCGATAATCAACATGAAACTATTCAGGAGACTGATAAAAAGTTATCGAAGAAAAATTGCGATTCCGTTGAGGCCTTCTAGGACCTATAAAAAACTAAAGGCGTCGAACAGATGCTTCAAAAATTGGGACTGGAGTTGAACCCGTTTCCATCTGAAGAGATAGAGAGAGACCTCAACGAAATAAGGAGCGATATGGTGTTACTGATGGAAAGTGAAGCTGCTTTGGCAACTTGTGAATACGAGCAGCGTTTCTAAGCTCAAAACTCAGGAAAGAGTCTGTCCATCCCGCTGCAATTGTTGTCTAACACGGAAACTGACAATTCCTATGATTTCCACTGGGAAAATCATCGACGTTGTGTGATCTCCGGGGACGCATTTCGGCACCTAGCTGAGTGGAATGCGTTTTTAAAGAACGTTTCAATCGATCGATCATTAAAACAAGTTATAACATAATCAACTTTGACGATGTTACGACAGTCTATGGGAGTAACTTGATATTGATTCGAATCATTTCAACATATGGACTGATGATTGCAAATCAAGAAGTGATGTGAGCTGATGAAATATATGCATACGGATACTCGGGACAAATATTTTTTTCAATAAAGTACCCTGGCAGCTGTTTTCGCAACCTGCTTTTCAGTTACCTCCGATGACAGCATGATTGAAAAAATGATTGTAAAATTTCACTCAATTCTTCTGTTTCGTATACACAACACGCTATTTTGGGAAGCTCAAGCAATATGCTGATGCAAATGAGTAGGTATTGGTAGATTTATAGAGATGTAGAATAATGACTTCTTTCCATTCTCTGTTTTCGATTAGATTCATTTTATTTATAATACTAACTACACAAAATATGAAAAGGAGTCGTTTCAAAAATTCAATTTTTTTTTCATGAAAAATCAAATAAAAGATTTTTACGAACAGACTGCCAAAGCAATCCGTGGAATAGGGTTGTCTTTTCAAATCTGACAATGCGCAATATGAATAATGTATTCGGTTATATAATTGAAAATGTGGATAGATATCCAGACAGAATACGAATACATTATTTCTTATAGACGGCTGCTCAATTCCAGTAGTGGTTCTATTTGCCTTCACAGTCGGTTGCTTAACTGGAGAATAACCCTCTGAAAAATGAACACATTATAGAAATATACGCGGTAGAAGAAATATAGTGCATTTATAAACCTCTTGGTTGAGGGTGTTTCCACTGACAGATGATGATGGACGAGTCCCAGTGTATAAGAATCCAACAACAAAACGGTTCTGACGAAAGTTGGCAGTGAAGATAGTCCAAACAAATGGAATAATCAGGCCTTGAAATGAATGCGATTTATGTAGGTACATTCCCCTCTGATAGAAAATAACCTATTACCGGTGCTTTATAAATCCGGGGAATCGTCGAAAGGATTTCTGCGTTCCAACGAAAATATAGGTTTCATCAGACAACCAAAAAACAACACCAGAAATCACTGAGTCCTAAAATCTCAAAAGCCCAGGATGGATGCACAAATTGCTGCAATCTTATTCATCAAACTCCATAATCTACAGGAAAGATAATTGACATGTTATTTCAGAAGGAAACAGATTAGTGATAACGATGACAGGTTGAATAAATTACCAGAAGTGATAACCCTACTTCTGCGGTCACAAAATAGTTGACCTTGAATAAAGGTAACTCCGAACGGAATACCTACGGTATTTCTATGCCCCAAATCCACGAAATCTCAGCGTAGTAAACAAACAGCCAGGGAATTGAATAGGTATGGCACATATATAAAAAACTCAATTATAAACAACGTTCAGTAGCGTACCCGATATATACCTTGTATATTGAACTACGAAAATCAAGTTGACTTTGAGTCAGATAGATACATAGTGAGTTTTTCACATTTCGAAGTAAATCGGAAGCTAGTGTAAAACTAGCCCGTAACAACACTACAACGGAAACACTTCGGACTCAAGTACCCTGGAACACTCTGCCTTTTTTAGGTCGTTCGAACTGAATACCATAATGATAACCTAAATATCATATTAATCTCCTGAGCGTTAATTTGGTTAGAAAAACGCGCGTCCAGAGACCGTAATTTTGTTCTGGTGTTGGAGAAGTGTTTTCAAGAAACTCATTTCACGTCAGAGGTTCCAGTACAAACTATCATGAATTTCATTCCTCTCGCACCTAGAGAAAAATCATATAACTGGGCCGCAACTGCTAAGACACTCTGCACCTTCGCCATTTTTTAAATCTCATCCGCCCTTTTTTCCCACTTTATTAGATAGTTAATAACCTTCAAGGTTTTTGTACAATTAAAAATGTTCAAATGTGAAAAAAAGGTGTGTGAAGCTATATGGAAAGATTGTTTTGACATGGAATATTTATTCTGGAAAGTATATATATGATTTTTTTATTTAAAAAATGGTGGATGAGAATACAAAAATTGTGACCATGCTTTTAGGTTTTTCTCATTCTTTTTTCGATATTTTGTTTACGGTAGATCCGGGTTGTGAATATATCGTGGAAAATGACTTCACTTATATGAATGATCTGAATCAGTGACAGAATTGCCCACATAATACCAGTATAAAAAGGCATTAACATCTATGTAATCGATAGAAAACTTGAACCCTGTAATTCAAGATCAACTAGAGTCCCACGGCGATTGCTGAACAAAGAAATTCTTCTATTGTTTCCTGTAGCTTTTTGCGCAAGGCAAGTATATGGAACCGGAGCCAAGCTTCGTCATCAACCACCGAATGAAAAATGTATCTCTGGAAGTGGAAAAAAAACAAATAATTCGTGATTGAACATTAGAAAGATCTGTTTTGTTTTGTAATAGGTCACATCAGAGGTGCTAAGTCAAATCGCGAATGATTATATCCCTCAATTATCCTCGAGGAATAATCTGTTGAAAAAATCTGTTTTTTCGTTAACCATCTGTCGCCCCCCTATGAACGATAACTCTCAAAAGTCCTTTTAGTGTATGATTCCTAACTAGGGTCCGGCTCTGCTGTTCGAACCACCAGTTCACACAGCGGTCGATTAATCTCTTCATCATTAACCTCTATTGGCTTATACTTGTGTAGCCGCAGGAGAAACGTAACTTTTGTTAACCATCTGTCGCCCCCCTATGAACGATAACTCTCAAAAGTCCTTTCAGTGTATGATTCCTAACAAGGGTCCGGCTCTGCTGTTCGAACCACCGGTTCACACAGCGGTCGATTAATCTCTTCATCATTAACCTCTATTGGCTTATACTTGTGTAGCCGCAGGAGAAACGTAACTTTTGTGACCACAAAGTGAACTTTTCCTGAACGGGTTTCAACTCAGTGTGGAAAGCCAAACCAAAGTAATCGACTGCTTGGGCAGCTGCTTCAAAGAGAAATGCTTTGAGTGTGGAGACACTTCAAAGTCAAGAGACCACAACCTCCCATATGTCAGTAAATGTATTACCATGGAACAAACTATTCACGTTGCTCACTTCTACGTATGTGCATCAATTTCCGGGTCTTCACCTCTAGTTGGTACAACTTCTTCCGAGTCCATTCGAATACTCCATACAATTGGATCGGAATGAAAAACACGTTTCAACGACCAGGTCATTTGGAAGTTATCAACGGTACTCACCTATTGGAAATGACGTTATTTCAGCTCAAGCTGGGTATACGTACGTCCGGGATCTAGATGACGTAGAATGCTTGTGTCCACGAGCTATACATCCTTTCCGTAATTCTCACATCGTCTCTCTTTTGAGATGGAGCATAGTACCATAGGATCATTTGTCTATTTTGAATTCCATACCGACACCATGCGTGAACTCTTTCGCAACCATTGAGGTCTGATGGAGATTCCTTCCTTCAAAAGCATTGGCATTCATATGAAATATATCAGTAAGTCTCCGTCAACTGTCTCCGTATGTACCGCAGTTGTACCCACGGGTATTCCTGATAGTAACGAGAATTGGCAATAGTGAGATACAGAAAAGAGGGAGGCTGAGGAAATCTGAAAGTAACTCGCTGTGTTTGTAATTCAGCTCGAACAGATCTTTTGACAAAGCGAGTCTTTCACAGCGGTATCAACTGTTGACGCCATCTCACTACGTGGTCTGGTACTCCAAGGCAAATGATCAATGAGTTCACACGATTTTAGATCAAATGCTTTGCAGTAATCGATTCACTCCATAGAGACGTTACTCTCGTACTGTACTTAGTCTTCCGTCATGTAAGTACATCTTTAGATGAGTTGGTTCTCCTGACAGTCAGCCACCCTTTCCTCTTGTCCTTTCTGTGGGAAGTATTTACGTATATGAGTTGCCGATAAACAACGATATCTGAGGATGACGATGGTTTGACTTTCGATGAACCAAGCCGAAAACTGATTCTTCTCATTCAGCCGAGAATTCAAGATTCTGGTCAGGTTGTGGTGGGTACTTATTAGTCTCTCCCACCAATAAGTATTCAACCCATCCGGCAGGTAGCAGCGTGCTGCTCAGAACTCAAAAGGGCTTTTCGAATTTTTTCGATAATTATCGGTTCACAAAGCTCATTCTGTCGAGGCTGTTGAAATTCCTCAAAAAGAAAGCTTCAAACTGCGCTAGGGCTGGAGTATCTAGGTTACTTGGTTGCGGATGCTCCGTCTTTAGAAAACGCTTCCACCCGAACAGCGGCTAGCGGGTTATCTACACCTGAATCTATATGGAGGCCCTTGGAATGAATGTGTGGTGAAAATTTTTTTGCTTATCCTCCTCTCAGTATTTGGAATTTCTTTCGATACATCTCGCTCGCCTCAAGAGTGACTATTTAGCAGTCACTATCATTTGTATCAGATCAAGGCAATGCTGCTTGGTGGTTAGCAATACTCCTTGACGATGAAGTGAGTTTAGCATGTTCAAGATTAGCGGCTCTTTGCCACACTATGGGAATGAAATGCTTATTAACCACCACGGAGTAGTCCTTCACACATTGACTACGATAAACTTTTTCCACTTACTCGACCTAAGTTTCCATATTGTGTATTCACCATTCCGTATCAGTCAATTGCAGAATACAATTGATTAATCAAATTCATATTCTGTTAGAAACTTTATTGAACAAATATTTGACATAATTTCATATTGATCCATATTCGATGAGCCAATACATAAAATGAATTCCATTTTTCCAATATAGTATTCTCGTTTATTAATATTAAATTAACATGAATATCACGCTCGATGATAGTTGCTATACCACAACATATTCAATTTGGATTCCTATAATTCCATAGTGATTAGAACGATCAAAATAATCATTAGTTCAATTATTCAAGGTTAATGATATGATTTTAGATTCTCTATCATTGTTGTTGAGGAAAGAGGTATCATTTTTAAAGTAATCTGAATATAAATCGATGTTGATGACATGGAATACAATTACCGTACTTTGAAGCGAATGTTCAACATGAACTTTGAGAGAATTCTGAATAAAACATTAGTTAGTAGAGTGGAAATTTCAGATATTGATTCACCTGAAGAAATTTACTTTCGTTTCAATATATACCACAAATTATCTCCGTTCAGGAAAACAACTGTATTCTGTGCTTTTAGTTAACTGATATCCATTATCATTTTCGAACATCTTCCGAAATAATATCCAAATAATCAAGGCTTGCACAAGATCAAAAACCATTGTCAAATCAGTTATTTTCAAAAATTTATCGGATCGATGATTAGTTCTGATTGAAGAAATCCGTAGTAATTTATCGAACTCCCACGACCCAGACAAATAACATGAAAAATTTTCCAAAAATATAAAATTTTTGAAAAGAATATTTTCTGACGTAAAAACCTTTGAAAAACTTTCAAAATAATTCATGTCAAGTTTTACGTCAAAAAAAAGCTTACATATTCGATTCTCTGCTGCTTTACTTCAGAATTTTAGGAAGTCGATTTTCTAGTTTGAAAGATATGGAGCGTTGGGACCATACATTTTCCGAAATATAAAAAGTTGAAACAATTTTGAACGAAAACTCATCTTATAACTTTAACTATTTGCTTTTCAGATGATTCGTATTTTTTTTACCAATTGTATAAGAATGTTTTAAACTCCAGAACTTCAACACTGTTATCAACGCGCATTTCATCAACCAAAATGGTGTATTCAGTAGATGACAAAGACTAGTTTCTATCTCTGAACATGTCTTTTTTGTATCAAACAGGGTACATTTTCACTTTTCTTTTAAGATGAACATCAATGATTTTTTGGTAGAAATTCTCTCGTCTTAGAATCAGATATGTGTTCTATTTGTGTCCTTTGAAACGTGTTTCCATGGCTCACCCAATCTGACCGATATATTTTTCCTCAGTTCATATATCCTCGACTTTTAATTTTCCAACATCTTGTCGTCAGGGTTACCTTTTGTTGAAGCAGTGGAGAAGCGGAAGGTTCATAAAAAAATTTCTGAATTCAAGAATACCTACTACTTTCCGGTATATTCCTGATATTTTCCTTAACATCGTTTCCCAATTCACTCAAGGGTTACATAACGAGCCTATGAACAAGAAAGTTTAGTCTTGACATTTTGCAGTGTGAACAATGATGAGGATAAGAAATAGTAACTTCTCGTTGTTTTCAATTTTATATGCAAACCTAATATTCACAGAGAGGTTAAAAGTCGAAACAAAATTACCTACCATAGATTTCTTCGTATCAGACACATTGAATTGGTAAATTTCGGGAATCGGATCGATTCGAACAATAAAAGGCATAGTGGAAATTTGGATAAGGCTATATTAGTACAACCAAAATAGCCGCTACGACGGACGAGAGTCATAAAGTGATAAACGAATTTCAGAACGCCCAGATTTCATTCTTATAAGATTCTGTCAGTGCAGGAACTGAATGGAGACGTCTATGATTATTGTTTGCACTGTATTGTCTTTTTTGATGTGCGTTTTAAATACCAGTATTACAAAAGTTATTAAAGGTGGATACTTTTATCTGAAAAGCACTGTATATGAAGTTACAAGTGAATATATGACAGTACAATATGTCGTCCCACAACGCACGACACTTTGATACATTTTGTTCAATATTTATTCGAGCAATTCATCTAAACAAAATTCCATAGGATAGACAAGGAGTTTCGCAGACAATACCGTGTTCCTTCACATTGGAGAAAACTTGGAAGTAGTAATTGAAACCGCTGAAAGTGACGTTTCACAAACAGTTGAATGGTTAGGACCAATCACGCTGACACTCAATTTCAATTGAACAAAATACATACCGTTCTTCGTGAACTTCATCTTCAGCTGAAGAAATCAAATATTGAAGTGTGATTTTAGAACGGGGTACCGGGCTGAGAAATCCGGGGCCTGAGAAAAAAAACGCGTTTTTTATTGTTCAAAATTGGCTTTATCCATCAACGTGAGCTCCATCAAGAGCCACACGATCATTCCAGCATTGCTTCTTTATTTAAATACCAGTTTTGTAGAACATCCACCTTCTGCCATTCACCTTCACTTTCAGCAATGACTCCTTCGTTCAAGCAAAATTTCTTACCTGTTAGCATTTTTTGAGGTCTGTGAACAGAAAAAAGTTGCTGGAGGCCAGACCTAGAGAGTACAGTGGATGCGAATGCAATTCCAAGCTTGTTGGTTATTGTCCTTTTACAAAATGAAATTTAATTTGCGAGAGAAATATTTCAAACATGAAATGTACTCAAGCTTATCTTATAAACTGTTCGTCCATTTTGCTATAAACAGTAGTAAAGTCTGTTTCCGAACTTCCCTCTAATATTACGAAAAACTTCACTGGGAATTGACTGGCATGCTGCTGTAATTCGTCTTTCAAGTTCTTCAATATCAGAAGATTGTATTTCATAAACTACGGATTCAAGGTGCCCTTAAAGGAAGAAATCTAAGGGTGTTGAGTCTGGTGATCTGGGTGGCTATTCAACTGCTCCTCTTCCGCCAATTCATCTATACAGAAATCTACCGTTTAGCCACTGTCGGACGAGAAGAAAATAATGAAGTGGAGCACCGTCCTCTTGGAAATGTAACAGATACTCCTGCAGAAGTTTATTACCTTCAGCATTCTTTTGAGTTTCCAGATCGTGAGTTATAAGAGGATCGACAGTCTCTCCAAGTATTTCGAAGTGCAGACTACTAGTCAAGTTTCCTTTCAGACATAATGGACAATTTGAGCTGCTTGTTCCTTCTTTTATTTGTCACTGAACCAGTTTCACAATTTGTGCATGCCGCTCTTCGTGAGGACTCTCCAACTTTTCCATAAATTATAATAATTTCAATTGTGTCTTGAAGAATACACTTTTATTCACTCATTAAGTAATCACTGAACATCCCAACAGATAATGCATGAACAATACTACCATTTCGTCCAAATTTGCGAACCAGTTTTTTGCCTGAAAACATAAACTTTTTACAGAAAACCGATTTGAAGGACATCTCACACAATCAAAAAAGAACGTGAGCAGTCAAGTTTTCTACTAGTCCAACATGACATCGTCATGCTTGCGTTTAAATGACTTAGGAGTCGAAGTAATACTGCAAAAACCATCGAGGAGAGAAATTCATCGTACAGTTTTTTTCCAAGTTATATGTCGCCAGTGTCGGCTTCAGGGGGCGACATGAACATGTAGACGCATGTTCGAATGAATTGATAGTAAAAATGAATTTTGAATATAAGCTTTCATTCATCAGCTCTGAAAAGAAAAAACTTCGAACTAAATCGAACCTATCAAGTTATTACATTTCATAGTTGATATGCAATGAAAGCTTGTCTAGAAATTCACCTATTCCATTTGAAAACAGTGTGTTTTCTTTATCTTCTCATGTCAGGGTCCAATAACATATTGTATCTTTTTTTCTACGCAGGTGAATCCCGTAACAAGCTTTCATATCATAAGGATTGTATAATGTTGGAAATTGATGAGGTTTTTCAATTTGAAATCATTATTATTCATTTTTGAAGTAGGTAGTATTGTACTTGAAAATGTTTTTCAATCAACTCAGTGCATGAAAAAACTAGTCATATGATTTTCATCTAAACTGGCATATTGTGATTGCGTGTATGGACCAGCACTTTCAACAGTCAACAGTAACCGTCTGCAATTGAACCATCCGCTTGTGATGGTGGTGGAATTGTGGATTTTGGGAAGTTCTGATGGACAGCTTCAGCTACCGCCCAGAAGAATCTAAACCCCTTGGGATTGGCAATCAGTTTATCCCTAATCCTCTTATTGTGAAGTTCTCGGCTTCCATTCATGCTGAGTTTGCAGCTGTTGCGAGCATTTACAAACGTAGTCTGTTTCTGGTACAAAAATTATTGCGCTACTGCTGGTAGGCGAGATTTTTGAAGGCAACAGCTTGCTCGCAATTTTTGTTGATCCAAGGTTTGCCGTTAGAAGGCCGTTTGATTGAAAAAGGAATATATGCATCCATGGATGATAGAATACCTTCCGTGACTTCAGAAGCACAAGTTGATGTATCTTAAGAGCTGAAACAAACAAGTGACTGTGTACATTTCTGGATTGGCTGTTAGGTATTTGCGAAAACTTTTTGAACTTTCTGTCATCCTTTGTTTTGATTCTTGTTTCCAAAAATTTGACAATTCTGTTCACCATAATTGCTCAACATTCTGGGAAGATATTCAGAGAAACTACGGGACTGGAACGGCCCAAAATTCATGCTTTACCAAAAGCTCTAGAGCCGCCTCTGTGGCTCGACTTCAACGGACAAGCAAGCTCTTCTTCTCTTCTAGCTTCATAATTAGTTCATATTGTGTTGCCGGCGTTTTGCAGCAGCAGGAGCAGGTAAAATTTTCATCGAGGTGAACTGAGGTAGCAGGTTAATGATGCTATTTGGTTTTATTCACTAATAATTGAATATTCTTTCGAGTTTTCCACCCTGCGAATGATTACACCACCGTTTTGCAGTGCCGCTGAATTTTGCATATTCACCAATGGAGTCGCTTCAACATGCACTAGACATGAAAAATGTATTTTTAGGAGAAAAATTAGAATATGCAGGGTTCAACGTGAATGCAGATTTGCATTTTCGATATATACATTGTTTCAACACTACTTATGAATCCTCACAACAAACATTTGGCAGAAAAAATATAATAGAATATTTGAAGAATAATTACAGTCCATACAGTTGAATTTCATCGATGACTATCACACTGAAGTTGACAAAAAAATCACCACATGAACTCAGAGTTGACCGTGAATATATTTGCCCAATGATGATATGACATACTCTGGATCAATGTTTCTTCTTCGTACTGATACATCAGGCAGGAGTAGAAAATGCCACACAGTTACTGAAAATCAAAGAGCAGCTGGAATGGGTGAAACAAATACAGAGCTTTCAAAAAATGGGACCCCATGTATTATTTAATCGATAGTTTTTAAGGAAATGAATCGTTTTCATTCTGATCCAAAATGGAATCGGCAGATATTATTTGTTGCAAGAAATCTGAATGGCGGAGAAATCAAAGGTAATTGTCCCTTTCCATAAATTTCTATGGTAGCAAATATATTCAAAACAATGATGGAATAAAGATTAACATTTTTCGCCGAATCGTGACGGAGTATTAATGCATATGAAATCTTGAATATGACCTTTGAAATATTTCTTGAGGCCAAACCATAAATCATGAAATCTATGAGCAACTTCAGAACAATTGAATACGGTATTCCACAAGGCACTATATTGGGCTCAAGTTTGATAAATATCTACCCAGAAGATATGTTCACGGTTCCAAAAGTTAGGACAATACAGCTAGATTCTACGAAAAAAAAATATGGACTTCGTCAACAAAGAAAATGGAAACAGATTTCCAGAATATCCAGAATTTTCAGAATTGGTTCTCATACAAACGAAAAACGATTGATTTCAAAAATGAAATCATTCACCCATATTTTTCTGCGTTTCATAGGAACCTTTCTCCACTTTTCAAAATATTACTGCTGATAAGCAGTCATAGATATCACTCAATGAGTTGTATTGTAACATTATTCAAACACATATATCGTAGTGACTATCACCATCCAATCTTTTACTAGGGGTAGTAGTAGAAAGTGGACGGTAGTAAAGTTGTGTTTAGTGAATGCTGAATTTTCAATTCTCATCGCATAAAGTGTACAGATAACCGTCCGTTTTTGCTCTTCATTTCTGAAAGAGCAATAACTGTGTATATTGTGTAACTTGTGTATATAAAGTGTGAGCAACTGTTAAGTAACCGCCCCAATAGAACGGTTACGTAACGAATAGTCTTCATTGTTTTTCATTATTACTTCCAACCTCATTTTGGCACCAACATTCTCTGTCACTTTTGCCGCAATCAACGATTGAACGAAGGGAATATTTCTTATTTTCATTCAGAATATGATTTTCCTCAGTCATTGTCAGAGGAAACAATGAAGAGAATGATTCGATTTCTGTTGAAATTTTGGTAGAGGAAATGCTTCTCTCTCAGTTGAAGTTGCTACTATTCCATTATTGTTGATGATTATGCTCAATGTCTTGTACAATCCTGCACTAATGTTGAGTAATACTCCGGGATCAGTCTGCAAGTGATCGAAAGAGGAATATTTCAAAAATAAGCCAGTAATTTCTGTTAGGGCTAACATCGGGTCCGGAACGGATCCTGGAGTGAAACATATTTGATTTTGTATATTTTCTTTCACTGAAAAATTATTTCATATAATGTATTCGGTTATATAATTGAAAATGTGGATAGATATCCAGACAGAATACGAATACATTATTTCTTATAGACGGCTGCTCAATTCCAGTAGCAGAAGAGAACACGTATATATGAATGTTCTGGAAAACTTATTTAATATTCCAGCTGTAGCATTCGGCAGGAATGTGTCTTCTGCTTTCAATCAGTAGCTATGTATAGAACGTAAGTTGGTTGTAGAGAAATATTTTAACTGTCTGGAGGTACGAAACCATCTTATATTATGAAAAAACCCGATTTGATAAATATGTATAGATGGGGTCATAGACTGGGTTGAATTGATGTGCAGTTTTGTTTTGGCTATCACATATTCTTGAATACTCTGAGGAAAACTGAGAATCTGTGAAATACTAATTCCTATGGACATTTCTCTGGGTTTTTGAAATCTTCATAGAAAATAACTTTCAGTCGAATTGCATAAAATATTCTCAATAGTTCTTTGTATGTTCTTGTGATGCACGGTTTGGAATCTTTGGTTTAGTAATGAGTATTACTGGAGTTTTTTCTCGACACCAAACCGTCATTTCAACACCTCGACACGTGTTTCGATCCCCAAGTAATCATCTCCAAGAGAAATTTCGAAGTAATCATACTTACAAAACTATCCCTATTTATACCATAGATACACGTTCTAGGTACCTGCGTCTCAAGTTAATTTCACAATATTGCCTTATCTACTTGTTTTAAATTGATTTTATCATGTGTCCCTATGTAATAGTCAGGTAAATATAATAAATAAAATATTATTCCAACAAGCTATATAGTATACGATTAGGTATTGGTCCACCATCGTTATTCATAATATTATTATGTTTACTTATTCATACACTCTCATAGGCATCTAGATGCCTGTTGTTAACTTGTTCAACTAATCTCAATGAACTGAAGTCTATGGAATGTTTTTGTTGCAAACTATAATGGGCGACTGCTGATTTTTCAGATCTTCCATATTTTAAGTGTGCTAAGTGTTCCTTATATCTCATTTCAATAGATCTTTTTGTGTGTCCATAATATTCTGCATCGCAGTCCTTACATTAAACTTCATTATTTCCACACTTTTCCGAATTCTCGACTATGTCTTCTGGACTTCCCAAAAGGCTCTGTAGTGTATAACCTGGTTCCTTGAAAATCTTTTCAAAGTTCTTCGTGTTTTGGTGGTTTGGAACTGAGGTATATTTATCTTGGTTTTTGTGCTTTCTAAAAGTCGCGATTTCGTTCATTCTCATCCTAAACTTTTTCTTCCTCATTATATTTGTTGCTCAAAAGAATCTATGGACTCAGTGCATGGAAATAATTTATTTTCCAGATATTTGGAGAGAACATTCCTATGAGGCAGAATAGTTTTTCATTTCAATTCCTACTCATTGTGTGAATAAAATAACACAACTGTTGCTGAAATATTTTGAGGTCCATCGAAATTTCTATCTGTAGCGATACGAGTGAAATGATAAGGAATGACTGACAAAATATCCAGAAATTCATAGGAAGGTACGAGTTCTATATAAAGATTTCTAGAATGATCTACAAAGAAAAAAAGCATCCAGGGCTTGTAGGTTATTTTCGAAATATCATCAGAGTAAAACCTTCCACTTCAGTAAAATATATAGAATTCATTCGGTAGATCAGGAAGTACTGAGCTGACTGAGACCAGCTTGACAATATTGGGATTTTTGAGAGTGAAAATCTCCAAATACGTTTTGAAAAATCAAAAACAATTTTGCTTCTTTGGGTATATCTGCATTGTGGTACACGATACTGAGTCCTTTTTGCAATTCATCCTACTGCCGAAGTTTTTATTATTAGTTACCTTTGTTCAAATTCCAGAATCTCAATGATGACCAACATTATGAAGGAAATGATTCTGCAAAATTCAGCGTATTTTCTCAGATTAAGAATGAGGTGATAGCTAACCGAGTTATAATGTATTCGGTTATATAATTGAAAATGTGGATTATGAAGGAAATGATTCTGCAGAATTCAGCGTATTTTCTCAGATTATAAATGAGGTGATAGCTAACCTTATGCTAACCTTAATGATCTGGAGTGTACTCCAGATCATTAAGCCTAAGGATTAAGTGGGGAAGGGGCGAAAATACCAGCGTGGTCCAAACAGAACTGGCTGCTATCTCAATTGCCACAAAAGAAATAACCAGGAAAGCAATTTCTTTATGCATGATGTGTGAACAGGAAGATGTGACTGTCAGGCATGTTCTATGCGAGTGCTCGGAGTTATAGTCAATGAGAGAGTGTGTGTTCGGCGAGTCTTGGCCTTGACCTGCCAATATAAAGGAGATGTTTCCTAGTGACCTGTCCACCTTCCTGGAAAGGATAGGATGGACAATAACCTAGAAGGATACTCTTCGGGAGGATGTACAATAGGTCATATGTGAACTATGTGCTGTGGGCTTACACTCACCCTCCCTACTCTACAGATACAGATACATACAGTTTTTACCAAAAAGCTATGACTGTCAATCGAAACTGTGAAGTAAAAGCAAACAGCCAGTTCAATTCTGAAAATAAAATGAAGTGAATGTTCAAATTTTGCGTGCTATTCACATTTAAATAGTGTTTTTTTATTTATTTTTCAATATTTATGTTGGTACCCTCGATTCAAACATATGCTTAGGTACATTTTTAGCTGTGTAACATGTATAGAATTTGCATCAAATTTTGTGTAGAAAATAATTTAGCTGCTCAAAAACACACTCTAATTGTCGACAGAGGCATACGGTGATTGTACTCTGAGTCAAATCGTCCCAATGCAAGAGCCCACGAGAGCTAAGGCGAAAAAACACCCCAACTTTGATCAAATGTCAAGGTACTGATCACTATTTTTTTCGATTTTCGTGATGTAGTACATCAGGATTTCTTGCCACGGTTATATGGTCAATAAGGAGTATAATTCTCCAGGTGTGCGTCGCTTGCAAGAAGCAATACGAAGAAAACGTCCGGTAGTGTGGAAACACAATTCATCGCATTTGCATCACGATAATGCTTCAGCTTACTCAACATTGCCTGTTCGTAAGCTTTGGGCCAAATAGAACACCGTAATCATGCCTCAGCCACCATATTCAGCGGATTTGGTCCTCTGCGACTTTCTCTTGTTCTCAAGATTGAAGAGACTCATGAAAGGATGGCGATTTAGGATGATTGACGAGATAAAATCTCACCCAACCTGTATTACAAAAAACGGATTTTTGCTTGTTTCAGTTTATACCAAAAAGGATCAGAAATATCTGATCATAGACCAGATAGATTCTTCTCCACCAATCAGAATGATCTCTCCCATCATTTTTAATCACTTTTACTCAAACTATACTCTAAAGGTCCGCTGTTAGTTTTATGCAAATTGAACTGATCAAAACTTACTCATATTAAATACGTAGATTTTGCAACAATTCCTCCACCAGTCAGAATGTTCTCTTCCATCATTATTAATCACTTCTACTCAAACTATACTCTGGAGGTCCTCTGTTACCTTTATGCAAGTTGAACTGATCAAAACACAGCCATATTTTATACGTAGATTATACATTGATATAATGCTATTGATTGAATGATAATAATTCAATTCCTGGGATTTATCCTCCTGAAGAATGAACATGAGCAGAAACATATATTTGTTCTTCAAAAAAAATTTATTCAGAAACATGAAACAGGATAGGATGCCAGAATGGTAGAGAACTGACTACTCATGATTTGAAAAATTACTATTCAATGAATCTCGAGAACAACAATGGAATTCTAAACAAATAAACAGGTCGAGTTGAAGTAATCAGGTTTGAATCGTTCACTGCCAATTCGGATTCTATTCTCTTTAATAATTACACTCATGGCCAGGGTATTCAAATGTTAACATAATTCACTATCTGCATGTGTACCTACAATTGAATATTTTTTTCAGTTTCCTTCAAGATTGCTAAAGAAATCAAATGGCTGTATGTTTTTATCGTCATGAGCTGTAGTCAGTTTCCATCTCATAATATTATTTCATAGCTGCTATGAGGAGCTACAGTATTGCATAAAGAATCCCTTTTCACATAAAAAGCTGAACCAGCCAAGTCGTTTTAAATAATATCCCTTGGTTCTTGTCCTTTCGCAGAAATCAAAATATAAATCCTTTCCTGAAAACGGCTCCTGAAACGATATAATCCAGATTTTATGAAAGAGTACAGTAGGCTGGAGATTCGAACTCCACTTTATCATAAACATTAGTTTAAGGGTGAAAATACTGTAAAAAGTGGGCACATTTCAAGTAATTTAATCTACCCAGACGACAGTCAGAAATTTATGGAAAAAAAATGTTACGATCCATAGGCGTCCGGTGTATTGAACTTTTTATTTTCCATTTCTTCACTTCTGACATGAGCATATGTTTCACTTTCCATAGTTCGAGTCGACTTAACGTTCCAAACTAGAGATGTGAGAGTAACTCTTCATTACTTTCACTCACCTACTAAGCACTCCAAAGCACTATGGACATTGTTCACAATTGGTGCCTGAGGGAGCAGAAGTCTGTCAACCCCAGCAAAACTGTGTTAATCCCCACCCCTCAATGGTGTGGCCATTCCATTTGGAATGGAGGTGAAATATCTTGGCATTGTCTTTGATAAAAGACTCACCTGGAACGCTCACTTGGAAACAGTTTTACACAAAGCCAGACTGTCTCTATGAACATGTCGAAGGATTTGTGGTAAAACTTGGGGTTTAGGTCCCAAACAAATCCATTGGATTAATGTGATGATTGTCAGACCAATGATCACTTATGGTGCACTTGCTTGGTGGCCGAAGGTTTTACAGAAAACGGCCCAAGCGAAGTTCTCTGGCTTACAGTGGTGCCATCAGTACCACACCGTCAGCGGCCATGGAGATCCTTCTCTCCACATTTTTCTGGAAAGACAGGCTAGATGGACTGCATACAGACTTGTGCACATTGCCAATTGCACAAATCAATTCAATGCAGAGTGCAACAAACCGTTGGTTGACATTGGAAGTCACAGCATTCTGGAAATGACCTCTGACTTTATGCCTCCAACTGTCAACTACGAACTGCCCTGTAAAGTACTATTCCCGAGTAGAGAGGACTGGATCCTGCGGGAGAAGGAAATATTAAGAGCAGATAGTTGTTGGTTCATAGATGGATTACAAACACCTTCCGGTTCTGGTGCAGGTGTTTTCAGTCGTAGACCCAGGACTGAGTTATCTACTTGCAGAGGAACTTATGCGACTGTATTTCAAGCGGAAAATTACGTTATTGAATTGTATGCGGAGAGATTGGATAAATCCAACCTCACTCACAAGTCAATAAAAATATTCTCGGACAGTCAAGCGGCGTTGGAAGCTCTTGGCTCCTACCGAGCAACGTCCAAATTAGTAGCGAAGACAGGTAGGAAGACAGTGTGTGTCGCCTCTGTCTGGAAAATGATGAAACTGTGCCAGGTCAGATGTGCCTTCCCCGCTGGGCAGGCACATCTGACGTTAATATCTAGTCAGTAATATAGATTCGGTGGCTCATGGATTTTTCCACGATATTTGGAATTTTTCATGAAGACTAATGTAAAAAATGTTTGTGTGGCTTCTCAGTGGAATTGATCGTTTTCGATAGAGATAGATTAATCCAGTTGTGCCAAGAACGATCCATTTTCAAAAGTTCCATTACTGGAAGGAAATTGAGGCAGAAGATGATAGATGGGGACACTATGAAATGTTTCAAGGTTATTGATACGTGACTCAGTATTTCAAAACCCAGGAAAGTTATATTTTTCCTAGACAAAACAGTTGCTTGAAGTAAACACCTTGGGTTGTGATGCACAAATAAAGATTTTTGACGACTGTCAAAATATATACTGCAGTATATATTTTTACATTTCTGAGACAGTTCAAATAATATTACATTCATCTATGATTGGGTTTCTCAAGTATTTTTATTCATCAATTGCAAATAGGCGACGTGGGATAGCTCCACAGAAAATGATCCAAATGATTCACCCGTAATAATCAACAGAAGATCAATTATGTAGCCGTAACTACGTGATATGAAATCATAATGATCAGAGCATTCGATTATATTTTCAATGGAATAATTATTTAAAAATCCTACTGATTCAGAATACGAGACTAGATCATTTCTTACAAATATGATAGAGCCTCCATGTATGTGATGCCGCCTATGAAAGCTACTTACAACGGTATAATTGTTAATATGGATGTTTTCGATTTGTTCATTTTTTGTCAACCAGTGTTCACAAACGCAATCAAGAAACATAAAGAGTCACGAGCTGTTGCGGTTAATATTTCTAAGGCATTTGCCATGTGTGGTAGAATGGTTTGCTGGACAAATTTTGATGCCATGACTTGTTGGACCATTTTTGTGTATGACACTCCAGCTCCCTCAAAGAACGTTTCCTGCAAGTGACTGCACACCATTACATGGTTTTGATATCCAGGTCGTTCAAATGAGAACATAGCTATCGATGTGTTGGTTAGCTATGTACTCCTGGACAGTTCCTTCTGAAATCATCGAAAAATGTCCCAATTATGGGAAAGTGTTCCAATCGAAAGGGATATATATCTATCTTGGTACAAAAAAAGAAAAAATCTTCCGAAAAAAGGTAGAAAGCAACCAACTTCATAATTAACAAAGATGTGTAGATTATACAAAAAAGAGTCTGAAAATTGCTTCTTTGCATGAACTTCAACCCTATTCCTGAAAAGAGCAAGAACAATCTGCCGAATAACTATAGACTAGTCGCTTTGCTATCAGTGATATCAGAAATCATGAAGAGAGCTAGAAAACACCATATCCTTGAATATTTGAAAGAAGATCAACAGGCGACCTTTTATCGTATGTCACCCATATTTGGGATAACGCAATCAAGAAACATAAAGAGTCACGAGCTGTTGCGGTTAATATTTCTAAGGCATTTGCCATGTGTGGTAGAAGGGTTTGCTGGACAAACTTTGATGCCATGACTTGTTGGGCTATTTTTGTGTATGACACTCCAGCTCCCTGAAAGAACGTTTCCTGCAAGTGGCTGTCGATGTATATCTTTCGAATACTTTTAACATCAACGCTGGTGTTTCCCAGAAGGATACATATTGTATTCAACCCTTTTTTTATTGTATGACAACGACTTATTGGAGGAAACGAAGAATCCAATATATTGTTTCGCTGACCACAGCACACTTGTCTCATCATTTCATTTGGATTCCAGGACATGGCTATGGATGCACATCTTCACCGGCAGCAGGAGGTTGCATATCTCAATGAGGATCTATAAGTTATTTCGAATCGGGATGAAAGTGGCCAGGTTCAATTCAATCTTACAAAAACCCAGGAATCAGTTTTCTCCAACTTTAGGTCGACCTATCTTGCACTGACGAGTGGCTAATGAGCCCGAAACCAGTCTGCAAGTGTGCCCGTTCCAAAATTGAAGGTCAACTCTTTCAGTTGTATTGCTAATTGCATATGCAGAAAATTTTCTGTGAAGATTCCTGCACTGTTGCTGCTTATCGTTCTGAGGATCAATTCAGTTTAATTTCTTGAAAGTATATCAAATGTTACTAGATGACTTAACTAATTGAGGTTGAATTCAGGTATATAATAACTTTAGCTATTGCAGAGAGCCGCAATCCTCAAATTCCACAGTATCACCTCTTGAGAAGAGTAACTTGATTGAAAGAACATGCTTTAAAAATGATATAGAATGTTGATTACACATACAAGGAAAATTCCCAGTTTCAATGAAAAGATAACCTTTTTATCATTTGGAATTTGGACTCTGGTGAGATATTTATTACTGTTCTCGTCATCAGTCTCGAAATTTCAACTATTATGCCTCAACAGTGATGAAGCTTGTGCTTCATCACTGTTCTCTTTACGCTTATTCTAATTTACTAAAACATTTCTGTTGAAGTTTATATTTCAATATTTTCACATCCACCAATATTACATCAGAAAATCTACAGGATGCTATTTTGGATGAAATCATTTTTCAGTGAAAGAGAATATACAAAATCAAATATGTGTTACTTCAGGATCCGTTCCGGACCCGATGTTAGCCCTCACAGAAATTACTGGCTTATGTTTGAAATGTTGCTCGTTTGATCACTTGCAGACTGATCCCGGAGTATTACTCAACATTAGTGCAGGATTGTCCAAGACATTGAGCATAATCATCAACAATAATGGAATAGTAGCAACTTCAACTGGAAGAGAAGCATTTCCTCTACCAAAATTTCAACAGAAATCGAATCATTCTATGTCCTCTGACAATGACTGAGGAAAATCATATTAAGAATGAAAATAGGAAATATTCCCTTCGTTCAATCGTTGATTGCGGCAAAAGTGAGAGAAGGTTGGTGCCAAAATGAGGTTGGAAGTAATAATGAAAAACAGTGAAGACTATTCGCAAATGTACCTAAGAAAAATCGAATTCAAAACCAATTTGAAGGACATCTCACACAATCAAAAAAGAATGGGAGCAGTCAAGTTTTCTACTAGTCCAACATGACGTCGTCGTTTGCTCTGGCTTGCGTTTAAATGACTTAGGAGTCGAAGTAATACTGCAAAAACCATCGAGGAGGGAAATTCATCGTAAAGTTTTTTTTTCAGGTTTTATGTCGCCAGTGTCGGCTTTAGGGGGCTACATGAACATGTAGACGCATGTTTGAATGAATTGATAGTAAAAATCAATTTTGAATATAAGCTTTCATTCATCAGCTCTGAAAAGAAAAAATTTCGAACTAAATCGAACCTATCAAGTTATTACATTTCATAGTTGATATGCAATGGAAGCTTGTCTAGAAATTCACCTATTCCATTTGAAAACAGTGTGTTTTCTTTATCTTCTCATGTCAGGGTCCAATAACATATTGTATCTTTTTTTCTACGCAGGTGAATCCCGTAACAAGCTTTTATATCATATGAATTGTATAATGTTGGAAATTTATGAGGTTTTTCAATTCGAAATCATTATTATTCATTTTTGAAATAGGTAGTATTGTAATGTTTTTCAATAAATTAAGTTCCATCTTAAGTTGTCGCTCGTTCTGTTCATTCCATTCAAAACGTCATTGTCGCATGGTCTCTACAAAAATGTTGTAGATACTAAAGCCGCTAACTATACTTAATCTTTGCCGAGTGATATCTAATGGTGACCATTATGTTTTCTGTCTCTATGAAATTAGTTCCCTATTGAACCCCTCCATTTGATTTTCATATCAAAGGGGTGCATGAAAAAACTAGACATATGATTTTCCTCTAAACTGGCATATTGTGATTTCGTGTATGGAACAGCATTTTCAACAGTCAACAGTAACCGTTTGCGATTGAACCATCCGCTTGTGATGGTGGTGTAATTGTGGATTTCGGGAAGTTCTGATGGACAGCTTCAGCTAACGACCAGAAGGATCTAGAACCTTTGAGATTGGCAATCAGTTTATCCCTAATCCTCTGTTTGTGAAGTTCTTTGCTTTCATTTATCCTGAGTTTGCAGCTGTTGCGAGCATTAACAAACCTAGTCTGTTTCTGGTACTAAAATTATTGCGCTACTGCTGGTAGGTGAGCGTTTTGGAGGCAACAGCTTGCTTGTAATTTTTGTTGATCCAAGGTTTGCCGAATATATGCATCCATGGATGATAGAATACCTTCCGTGACTTCAGAAGCACAAGTTGATGTATCTAAGAGCTGAAACGAACAAGTAACTGTGTACATTTCTGGATTATTTGTTAGGTATGAATCCAGAACACTAGCACATTCTCCATCACGGTCAAGATTCCTGGTTGGCTCATTTATTATCTGAGTAAGTCCGCTGCTCATTGCAAAAGCCTCAGCTTTGCGACTTCGTTCGTCGTTGATATTTGAAAATTAGAGCCATTGCATATTGTGGACATTGAAGTCACCGAATATGGAAATTTCGGCACTGGGATGATTGATTTGTTCTTTAATGAACTTTCGGATTGATTTGGACATAATGAGAGTAGCCTTATGAAGTGAAAATATTGTACTATGCTTTTCACAACGAAACAATCGCAAATTTCTTCATACATATATATAATATCAGTAGAGCAAAGTACAAGCATCTACTATGAATTAGATTTCACCAACAGTTCCATTTAGTTTTTATGTCTCACGATTCTTGTGTACTCCTCGCTTGAACATTATTCGAAGGACGTGATTTCTGTCTTGTATTTTCATAAGTGTAATTTGACTTTTGAGTACCTACCTCTTTCAAACTTCAGAATTTTTGCGAAAACTTTTTGAACTTTCTGTCATCCTTTGTTTTGATTCTTGTTTCCAAAAATTTGACAATTATGTTCACCATAATTGCTCAACATTCTGAGAAGATATTCAGAGAAACTACGGAAAGGGAGCGGCCCAAAATTCATGCTTAACCAAAAGCTCTAGGGCCGCCTCTGTAGCTCGACTTCAACGGACTAGCAAGCTCTTCTTCTCTTCTAGCTTCATAATTAGTTCATATTGTGTTGCCGACGTTTTGCAGCAGCAGGAGCAGGTGAAATTTTCATCGAGGTGAACTGAGGTAGCAGGTTAATGATGCTATTAGGTTTTATTCACTAATAATTGAATATTCTTTCGAGTTTTCCACCCTGCGAATGATTACACCACCGTTTTGCAGTGCCGCTGAATTTTGCATATTCACCAACGGAGTCGCTTCAGTATGCACTAGACTTGAAAAATGTATTTTTAGGAGAAAAATTAGAATATGCAAGGTTCAACGTGAATGCAGATTTGCATTTTTGATATATACATTGTTTCAAGAACTGCTTATGAATCCTCACAACAAACATTTGACAGAAAAAATATAATAGAATATTTGAAGAATAATTACAATTCATACAGTTGAATTCGATGACCATTACACTGATGTTGACAAAAAAATCAGCAGATGAACTCAGAGTTGACAGTGAATATTTTTGACCAATGATGATTAGCAGTCATAGATATCAGTCAATAAATTGTATTGTAACATTATTCAAACACATATTATATCGTTGTGAATATCACCATCCAGTTGGAATGTGCTCACTAAGGGCGACATGTCCAAATTGTTGGTGTTGTTAAAATTGTAAGTTTTACGAAACTGGTTCAGTGACAAATAAAAGAAGTAGTCTGCACCTTGAAATACTTGGAGAGACTGTCGATCCTCTTATAACTCACGAGCTGGAAACTCAAAAGAATGCAGAAGGTAATGAACTTCTGCAGGAGGATCTGTTACATTTCCAGGAGGACGGTGCTTCACTTCATTATTTTCTTCTCGTCCGACAGTGGTTAAACGGTAGATTTCTGTATAGATGGATTGGCGGAAGGGGAGCAGTTGAATGGCCACAAAGATCACCAGACTCAACACCCTTAGATTTCTTAATTTAAGGGCATCTTGAATCCGTAGTTTATAAAATACAATCTTCTGATATTGAAGAACTTGAAAGACGAATTACAGCAGCATACCAGTCAATTCCTAGTGAAGTTTTTCGTAATGTCAGAGGGGAGTTCGGAAACAGACTTTATACTGTTTATAGCAAAATGGACGACATTTCGAACAGTTTATAAGATAAGCGTGAGTAGATTTTATGTTTGAAATGTTTTTCTCGCAAATTAAATTTTATTTTGTAAAAGGACAATAACCAACAAATAAAAAATCCCACACGTAATACATTTATTAGTGTCATTCGAGAGTTAGAACGGTGCCACCTACTCTTCTTAATAGTTTCATCGATGCATCTCAAAACAGGCAAATTCTAATTACATGTATGAATTTAGAACGCTATTTTTCGGAAACTGCTCATAAAAAACTTCGATCAAAATGATATGCCACTTGTTACCTCTTCCCATTCAAGATTATACCAACGTCTCCTTCAGGGTTGAACCACGAGGGCTACAAATATTCCTTGACCTATTTTTTTTTATTTCTCATATTATTTACTGAAAGAAAGACATTAAGGGTTCGGTGTGAAGTTTTCAAATTGAGACTCTGTATGTATTTCTGATCAATATGTTACCTAAGACGATCTTTCCATGGAAATGAGGCGGATATTTTTCCGCAGTGGCTACAAACAAGATCGACACAGCGCTAAAGTAATCGCAACTCGGCATCTCATCGACTTTCCTTCACAATCTTCATAATTAGGTCATATTTCCTTGGCGCTACCTCCAGAACAGGTGCAAGGGTCTCAATATGCCGTAACAAGGTGAATCGTTAATGAGGCTGAGACATTCAATTAGGTTATGATTTGATAACCAGGAACTTTACGGCAGATTTATTTCTATTCATTTTGGTTGAGTGGAAATACTCATATAACGAAGACTGCCATTAGTGAGTTTCTCATGATATTGATTTTCGTAAACATTTTCATCCATACACGGGAGTCCTTAATCAAGTCTATTGAAAATTATCTGAATATTCAAAAATTGCTCTGTAAATGGAATTGACACTCCTTATATCATGAAAAGTATGTTGTCATCGATAAATGAAGAATTTCACATATTAATACATTTTTAATAGAAAAATGAATATGATCAATTTTCCAAATTGGTACAACTTTATTTTCAATTCATTAGTCTGATTGATTAATCAATCAATTTTGTTTGTTGTTGTTACTTCCCAGGTAAAAACACCATTTGTTGACTTCCAATGTGTAGAACGCTACAAAGGGAGGTGAAGAATAAATGAAATATTGGATGTTTTCCAAGAAAACTGTTTGAAAAATGTACCAATTTTTCAATCATATTTTTGAACTCAAAAATATCACAAGAGAAGAAGAGTCAACAGATTTTGTTGAAAGAATTTTTGAGTTTGCGACATGATTTTGGCTTTCCATTTCTCCTTATTTATATAGAAATATCAAAAACTTGAAAAGGAAGGAATTTCCTTCGATATAAACCTCGTACAACGATGTGTGAGTCATGCACAGAATGTCCTTTTAGATACAATGTGAAAAAAGCTTATCCAGTACACAGAAGTCACTTCTATCCTGATTCAGTTTTTACCACATATAACCTGGGCTGAAAATTTCTATGACTAACAAAGCTTAGAGGACACCTGAATAAAATGGGGCTGTAGAACGGAGACCCCAGCTGCAGATTATGCAACGAAGGGATAGAAACACATCTTATGCGAATGTGAGGCACTGAATAACAGGAGGCAGGCAATATATTCGCTGGAAGCTAAATCTGGCTAATATGAATATGCTGGTATATGCTGGAGCAATTCGAAGCACATTTCATGCAATTTTGTTCATCTTTTCCAATAATTTGTGACATTGTGCGTCGCCTTGATGAAGCAGCACTTCCTTTTTCTTCAAATGGGGTCGTTTTTCCGCAATTTCGGCCTTCAAATGTTCCAATAACGCCATATAATATTCACTGTTGATAATATTCACTGTTGATGATATTTCCCTTCCCAAGGTGATCGATGTATATTACACCACATCCCAAAACACCGAGGCCATAACCTTTCCAGCAGGTTTTTGTGCTTTCAAGCGCTTTGGCTGAGGTTTGCCAGTTGCTCTCCACTCAAATGACGATCGTTTTGATTTCGGAGTGAAGTGATGGATCCATGTTTCATCCATTGTCACATATCGATGCAAAAACTTTGATTTGTTATGTTTCAACATAGCCAAACACTGATCGTCATCAAGACGTTCTTGTTTGTCAGTTAAAATGTCAGTTAACTCACGCCACTTCACTTTTCGATCATTCGTAACGATTTTGTGTTTTTTTCTATATTTTCTGGTGTTACTGTCAGCATACCAATTGCTGTCTCTCATGGAGTCGTTATAACACTTTCCATACCATTATTCCGATTGAACAGTATTTTTCCCACCAAGAAGCAGCGTGAAATTATACCACGTAATTATTTTGAAACCATTGTTTTGAAAATAACAAAAGTAGTGTCACTCTCAGCACAATAAATCACTAGATACTCGTTAGGACAACAAGAGGATTGTTCCGAATTCTTGGGGTTGTTGTTGAATACTCTTCGTGAGCAAAACAATAGCAGAATTAATACTCCTGACTGCTCTGGATTGAATGATTCCATACAGCCCATCTCGTCTTGTGTTTGTAAATCTTTTGCTGGAAAAATCCTCACTTGTTAACTTTGCAGTAAATGTTCAAGAGGTAGTAAAAACTTATGTGAATTTTTGGAACTTCATCTGGCATTTCCTAATATGACTAATAACCAGTCCGTACAAAGTTTATTGTTAAATCATCTGAAAATGGAATTTTCAACAGGTTATAATCTACAGTATTGCCAAATATGCGCCAAACTAACTGACTGTTATAAGAAAACAAGTATATCTGAGGCACCAGTCTATCTAATAATAACACTGATGAATTTCAAACAAGACTCAACCTCTGACGGAAGCAAGAAACTCTTTCAAAGGTTCGAAATAGATGAACATTTCAATCTAGCAGACCACTATTACAATATTCATGCAGTCATTGTTCTGGCATTGAATTTGGTCATTATTACACCTTGGTCAAAGACGAAACGGACTGGTTTAGGTTTGACGATAGTCATGTCACGAAGTGTTCTGGCGATGTATTGAATCTATTGGAGCCTTTGGAGACACCCTACATTTTATTTTATGAGAGAGAGGACATTGGCAGATCTTCAGACGATGTGGTGCTGCAGGTTTTTCCGGGTTTTCCTGCAGCTGAAGAAGCAAATGCACCACTGGAATCAATGAAGTCGCCCCGGAGCACCAATTAATTTTTATTGTTGTTTTTATTTTTATCGTTGTTTTACAAGGAAAATTCAGTCTTATAAATCACAAATTGATGAGTAGAATATTATGAAATTTCAACAGCCCTCTTTTGGAAGTTAGAACTAACTGAAAAACCAGTGAAATCCATAATACTAGGGCCGTCTATGTGTTAGGCCCGAGGCTATTCAGCCCATGTAGTATTTGTTATGGAATTGGAGCATATATCATTCACGAGAACGTGACAAGACGTTATATATCATACAGTATCGATATTGAATTTTACTTACAGGGGCAGGTGTTCTGGATACTTCTTTGGGAGTTTCTCACTTGAACATTTTTCGGCTGTTTTTGGAAAATATTCAAAATCATTAAGGAAAAAACGGTTTTGGTTTTCTACTTTTCCATCTCCATACAAAAAAAGAGATCTTCAAAAAAAAACGAAAATGCTAATTATTTCAAAATAAACGTTCTACATTGATGTGTAGTGTAGATCATGCAAGAAAGACACATACTGGAAAAAAAATTCCCTCGAAACAATGACTTTCAATTAATATTCAGTATGTTCGATTCGGGAAAAGTTCCAGGATTCGATGGAATCACCATAAATTTTTTTAAAAAAGTCAAATCAGAATTAGCAGTAAATCTATGAATCTTTTTTTTTCAACAGGTTTGGTACCTCTGACGGAAGCACCAAACTCTCACGAAGGTTCGAAATAGATGAACACTTCAATCTAGCAGATCACTGTTATAATCTTCATGCATTGTTTACTGTGATTCTGGCGTTGAATCTGGTCATTATTACGCATTGATTGAAGACGAAACGGACTGGTTTAAGTTTGAAGATAGTCGTGTCACTAGGTGTTTTGGCGATGTCTTGAATTTATTGGAGCCTCTGGAGACACCCTACATTTTATTTTGTCAGATCAAGATCTTCAGATGATGTGGTGCTGCAGGTTTTTCCGGGTTTTCCTGCAGCTGAAAAAGCAAATGCGCCACTGGCTTCAAAGGAAGCGTCCCGGAGCACCAATTAATTTTTATTGTTGTTTTATAATGCTGAAATTAACAAATTAAAACCATTATTTGAAGCAGGCAAAAAAGACCAAATGACGATTTATAGACCAATTTCAGTTTTCTTTTTTTTTCAACAGGTTTGGTACCTCTGACGGAAGCACCAAACTTTCACGGAGGTTCGAAATAGATGAACACTTCAATCTAGCAGATCACTATTATAATCTTCATGCATTGTTTACTGTGGTTCTGGCGTTGAATCTGGTCATTATTACGCATTGGTTGAAGACGAAACGGACTGGTTCAAGTTTGAAGATAGTCGTGTCACTAAGTGTTCTGGCGATGTCTTGAATTTATTGGAGCATCTGGAGACACCCTACATTTTGTTTTATGAAAGGGGGGACATTGTCAGATCAAGATCTTCAGATGATGTGTTGCTGCAGGTTTTTCCGGATTTTCCTGCAGCTGAAAAAGCAAATGCGCCACTGGGATCAATGAAGGCATCCCGAAGCACCAATCAATTTTTGTTGTTGTTGTTTTATAATGCAGAAATTGATAAAATAAAACCATTATTTGAAGCAGGCAAAAAATACCAAATAACGAATTATAGACCAATGTCAGTTTTATCAGTTTTATCTAAAATTATTGAGATATCAGTACATTCTAGATTGTTTGAATATCTTGAAAAGACAAAATTATTATATGATGGGCAACACGGATTTCGAAAAAATTGTGACACCAACCCAATTACAGGTAGATTTAGATTCGAACAAAAAATGTTTAGTTCTTTCATTAGACCTGGAGAAAGCATTTGACACTGTGGACCATAAAATTCTTTTGAAACCAGGTATCAGAGGATTCGCGACATAATCAGTAGAAAAAATAGTATGTGGTGTACCGCAAGGATCAATACTTGTACCCGTTTTGTTTCTTATATATTTCAATTCTTTGGCTACAATAAATTCATTTAGTAAGTCACAAATGTTTGCTGAAGACACCACTTTAATTTACAATGGAAATAGTGCACAAGAAATCAACATTATTATTTCAAAAGACCATGTTGGCATCAAAAGATTCAGTTGAATGAAAATATCAGATATTCTCCTAGTGATGAAGTTCTTGGTCTTATTCTAGATAATAATGTATCATGGAGAAAATACAGTGGAATAATAGAGCTATTAATAATTTCTTCGTCCATATTACCGAAATATTAAAAAAGTAACCAGAAATCATTTCGAATATATCACCATTTGTGATTCGCATTCATCATTCATGAAGTTCAATAAGTGATATCAACCTAATAGTGGGTGATATCTTGGTTATGTATACCAAAATATCTGGAAAGTAACCAGAAATCATTTCGAATATATCACTAATTGTGATCCGCATTCATTATCGATGAAGTTCAATAAGTGATATTAATCTAATAGTGGGTGATATCTTGGTTTTCCCTATACGTTTGCAGTTATGAGAACCATTCATATTTGTTACTTTTTTTCAAATCATTTTGAAAATCTTGCAAAAACTGGGATCAAACTGACTGTTTGAGATTTTTGATACTGATGAATCATCTACGTTTATACTCGCAAAAAGCAGAACTGTGCTATGACTAGAGATGTCATCGAACCCTTACATTTATTCTTTGATGATAGGTGAGTCCAACAATACATTTGTGGTTCAGCCTAGCATCACTGACGATATCTATGGCGGGTCGTAACAACGCTATCTGATGTTGAATCAAAAATACGTTATGTTTGGGATCTACATCTACATTGGAATCAACTTCGAAACATCTATCATGAAAATCTACTTTGGGCCAACAAGGAAGTGGTGATCTGGTTGCACAATTTCCATTCTAAGATTTTTTTCAGTGCCTGATGAACGTTTCAATCATGTTAATCACAAAAATTTAAAAGCATTATGACAATATGGTTATTGAATTTCATTCATATTGACAATAGCAATCTCAACTGATCATAGATATAAAAAAACTTGGATTATATTCGAATTGAAAATGATAATTTTATTGTAACTAGAGGATTTTCGTTAATTTTTTCGAAAAAATACCGATTTGAAGTTCACTGTCCTTCCGTATGAATCAACATACAATTTTTTTTTGTAGGACATGAGAGTGACCTTCAAAACTTTCTGCCCACTTCAACAAGTATTGAGTACCCATGAAAACAAGATGTTGGAAAATGGAAAGTCGAGGATACACGAAATAAGCTGTGACAAAAATACATTGGGCAGACTGAAATAGCTATTGAAACTCGTTTCAAAGAACACGTGGCTCACATCCGCTTTTTGAAACCGGAAAAATCTAGTGTCACTCAATACGTTTTGTGGAACAGTCAACTATCTGAAATTATTGAGAGCGATAAATGCTTTCTATAGTATGGAAATAGCAGTGGCTTGAGAACTTTGAACAGTGATGAAGATCCCATTCCAAACAACTTATTGATTACGTTCATATGAATCGATCTTTCAGAATTAGGGGGAACTTTCACAAGAAAATTTTCTGCGAATTTTCAATTAAAATCATTGATGTGAGTATAGAACTCTGTTGGATATGGATAGAGACTAGTTTCAGCGTAAGAACAGAGTTAAGAATATTGTTACAATACTGGTGATTGGAATATCCATATGACACCAATGAATATTCACCTTGTTCACAAATGAACAGAAAAACATACAAATCTAGATCAAAAGTTTCCAGTGAATATAGATTGAAAAGTTTCAAATGAAAGTACTGATAATTTTTGTTGTTATTTTCCAATTTCGGTCTCGTATTGCAAATGACTTTTTAATCATCTCCAAAGTCTACCGCATTATTATTCAATTTACTGACAATATTTCCCTCTGTTTTTTCCGAAATACTCCAAGTTTAAATCATCTAAATTTAGCCCCGGGATGTTTGTTCATCCTTTTGCACTTAAACCTAAAAACAAATTTCAGTTTTGGGGTGCTTCAATTAACAGACTATTTGCTCGAGCAAAGGATAACGGAAAGTTGAGTATTTGTCCCTCGTGAGAAGGGTTACTGAGCGGAGGTCAATACAAAAACCCTTTTTAGATATTCCACATCACCCTCAACACATAACAGAAATATTTTGTTATTTCAGATAATGTCTCTGGCGAGAAAAGCATATTCTGTTTCATATCTAAGGAGCGCTTTCTAATTTCTACGTTCGCTTGAGACAACTATTCAGCCTGCTATCACAGGTATCTATGAGTATTCAAGTTTTTTGGGAAAGGTGGCTTTTGAAAAGACAAAAATCCAGAAGAGATTTTGCAGTTGATGAAAATGTTGCTAAAATCGCATTTATTGTTGATAATTATAATGATGATCGGTTTTATTGAGTGGAAGACAAATTTTATGAATACATAATAATACGAGAACACAAAATGTCACTCAGATCTCCTACGTATGTCTACGTATGAGATGAACACAGAAATTATGTAATATCTGCAACAGTTCAAAGAAAAAGGACCAAAAACCACATCGACATAGTTTGCGTGAGATAACACGAGATACTGATATAAAGTTGTATTTCCACATTTATAAGTACAGATATACTGGAACCCTACGAGTTAGATATATACTACGAGCCCTAGGATGCTAAAATTTGGTATATAGATACTTCTTAGATGTACACTAAGAAAGGACTTTTAATTATTCCGACTGGGGCACGCCCCGTTGGAGCAAAAGGGACGTTCACATATGAAAATTACTCTTCACTTTTCCTCTATACCGCTATATTTTCGGAGCCTGAAATTTTGTATGTAGGATTGTTTCATGTTATACCAAGATGTTCACTGAGGATACACTACAAAAACACACTTTTGTCTATTTTCCACTATATTTCTTTATTGTTGACCGGTTTCGGCTATTATACCATTTTCAAAACTAACTGATTACATTTAAATCCGAGTAATTTATACCTATATTATTCTAGCATAAATGATTTGATATACCTGATATATCTGATATACCTGNTTCGATACCACCCATTTGAACTTCCAAAAGGCCAAATAGCTTTTGTCCTAAAGATCCACGTCCTTGCCTCCGCATGCTATAGCTGGCTGAATCCATCGTGGCATATAAAATTCAATGGAAAAGTTATATATTCACACTCGACCGAATAAACCCAGCTTTTCAACGAAGCCGATTAGTTTGTAGTCTTTCAGGTCAGATGATAAGAGCACGGCACGGCATTATAATAATAATAATGATAATCTTTATTTAATCCTTACAGATCACATACAGCGCGATATAGGATACGTCACAAACCGTATGATGATAGACAAATTTACAATCAACAATATTAAAATATCACAATTCAATATATTTGTTCATATATACATGAAAACATGTATAACATTCATATTCATACATATGAGCAAACACATTTTCATTTTGCATCAAGAAATTCTTTGGTACTGTAGTAACATTAGTCTTGCAAATAAACTTTCAATTTTGATTTGAAGAAATGTTTATTCCGTTGCTCTCTCAGGTTTGCGGGAAGATGATTGAAAAACTTCATACCTCTGTATGAGGGGCTTCTTTCATAGAATGATGAGCTGTGTGCAGGAATTCTGATGAGGTCTCCGTTTCTAGTTGGGTAACTATGGCAATGAGAAACTGATTGATACATCTCAACATGTTGCATAAATAACATAATACATTTGAAAACATGAATACATGCAACTGTTAAAATTTTATATTTTTGAAAATATGGTCGACACGATTCATCTGGTTTTAGATTGAGAATGAATCGAATAATTCTCTCTTGAGAAACAAATATTCTGTTTGAGTTACTGCAGCATCCCCAGATATTGATGTTATGAGATATGTTGCAGTAGATTAGGGCATAATATACATTGATTAGTTGACTGGTATTGAACATATTTTTTAATTGCAATATTTTTCCAACTCATTCCACTATCTATATAAGTTCCCAGGAATTTCGTTACTTCAGAAAGATGAATAGTGCTATTTTTGACAACCACTTGAATATCAGTTACAGATCTCCACCTAGAATGGAAATGCATACAGACTGTTTTCTCTTCATTCACTATTGAAAAATTTCTTTCACATCAATTCATGAATTCTCCTTCTGAATTATTTAGTTTTTTTTGTAAGTCTTCAGGACTATCTGCATCAATGGCCAATGAAGTATCATATGCATAGAGAAATACTGATTTTGAACTGATATAGTCAGGTAGATCGTTTATGAATAACAAAAATATAAGCGGCCCCAAGATAGATCCCTGAGGAACTACCCGGTCCATTTGATAATATTCAGATGTATGCTCTCTGATTTTAACTGATATTTTCCTGAAGCGCATGTATGACATCAGCCATGACAAGAAATTTCCACGAAAACCAAGGGAATTTAATTTACTTTCGATTATCTCCAGGTTATTTGCTTCTGATCTGAATTTACAGTGAGATCAGTTGCAGTCGTAAGCTCGACATCCATCTCCTCTGTAGACTCAGCGTCAGAAAGAAATTTTGAGTTTACTCTGTCTATAAAAGTCCCACGAGTAACCAGGGAAAGAACGTCAATCACGGCAGAACCCCGCATTACCGTGACAAGACGATGCTACGACGAGAGGGCGCCTGGTATCTCGAAGGTTCCGTAGAGACAGCTGATAGGCTCAGTGTCATCCATCCTCTCGGATACTCACACCTTTGGATTGAGTCATTGTTGGGATGCCAATCGATTGGGGAATCAAAGAACCACAAGTGATTTTGTCATTCCCGTATCCAGCGGGGCTACGTGGAAGCAGGCATCCGATGGCCGGTTTGCTAAACCCCCACATCTCAAGCCAATGCACTCGCCAAAAACAGCATGCACAGTGGTTCAGGCAGTGAAAGATGAACAGGGACAGCCAACCCGCCATCAATGTGTATGTAGGTTATTTTCATGTTGTAGATGTGCAATAAAAAAGGATATTTTGAATATTCCAACTGGGGCCCTAGCCGCGGGGAAAAAAGGAGCGTTCATAAAATGGAGTTTCTCTATACCGGTTTATTTTCGGAGTCTCGGAATTTTTTATACAGATTCGTTCTATGTAGTAGATTCGCAATAGAAAAGAAATTTTGAATATTTCATCTGAGGCGCTAGCCGCGAGGGAAAGTTGATCGTTGATGAAATAAAGTGCGTGTTCTGTGCTTTTTTTTTAGATATTTGTTCATCATTTTGAAGTCGCAATCGGTCTGAGTCTAATTTTTGTATTTGGTGATCCATGGAACCTAGGAAAAGTTTGGCTTTCCCATTTATAAATCGCAAATAACGTAAGGTGCAACTGAAACCTCTGGTGTTGAATGAATCCAAAACGAACGCTGCTCAAAAATCAGCAGATTAATTTTCTTCGTCTCCTAGACACGCCAACTTGGTTAGTGAAACGCACATCGTAAAAGTGTTGCAGTTCTAGTATTTGGAAGTAGTGCTTGTTTCGTTGCACCGCTTTTGTCAGTTAGGACGATTGTAAAGGCTTTGTTACTTCAGAGTACTACATGGTTTCAGAACTTGATCCTTTTCGGATCATAATTTGACAACACTGATTGTGCTGGGAAAAAAAACCAGTTTTTTCTGGATTCTACATCAAATATGGGCCAAAAAGGAGGCTACTGTGACAGAAAGGTGGCTTCAGACCTTCACGGTCCATTGCCGGTTAGCAGAGGAGGAAATACTTTCATTTCAGTTCTGTTAGATGTTTTTACAAAGTGAGTAATGTTGTAAGCTCCCAAGCTACCACCACCCGATTCTCCTGAGGCATTCTCCTGAGAAAGTGATGAGGAAGTTAGAATGATTATATCCAGCGTTCTGTTCTGACCAACAGAAGCGTTAGGCATGCGAATTGCAGAATTTTTGAGCTCGGTTGTACAGGGGTTTACAGGTTACACACCAAATGAACTTCAATTTGGTGTAGAACGAACACGATTATTGGGAGTATCAATGAGAGGCATGTTGGTTGATGGTGATCCTACCAGTTCAGAGGTAAAATTGATTCTCACGAAGGAAAAACTAATTCTCATCGAAGACCCGAAGGGGGCAAGTTGTGATAGAATCACTTTGTATTCGGATAATTCATTGGAGTCAGCTTTTCATTGTGGAGGGTCCTTTCATGAGTATTATCATTCAGTCAATAAACTGACCCGTTGACGCGATATTTTGAAATTTGATATTTGTCAAAATATCGCGTCTCAATTGAAGCTGGGATTTCATTGAACTGAGTTTATGTTTAAAACTTGTCGTGGAATTCGAGAGTTTTTGCGCAGCTCAATACAATCAGTTTACCTGGTTTCAGGTGAGTTCTCAACACAATAAATTCCACCCTTCATTCACCTGATTATGTTTGCTTGAACCCACATCGTAACAACTTATTAATTAACATGCAACTCACTCAGCTATTCGTCGTTTCGTATGGAATTCTGAAACACCTCAAGAAATGAATGAAACTACAAGAAGTATTGGGTAGTCAAATTCTTTGTTCATAGAGTTCTACAATGAAGCTCTAATGAAATTATTACTATTAAAATATCTCATTGCGTTACGAAAGGACAAATCCATGAGTAAGAATTCATTTTTTATAAATCATTCTATTTATGAATTTTACCACAAAATATTTTTGGAAAAAATATTGATGAACGATATTATCATCTGAAAAATTAATTTTAGTTCTCATAGCTCACAAAATGAACTCAAAAAATAATCACAGCCTCATTTCCAAGATGGCGATCAAGTTACTCCATTCTGCCCCTACAACTGAAATTCAAGTTCAGGATGATGTGTGTTATTGAAAAAGTATCCTATATTTACTGCACTATTCAATATTGAATTTCGAAATCGAGCAATACGGTTGAGGTCGTTTTCATCCAACGGAGATTTAAAGTAGGCGAAGTTCAAAGAGCACGAAGTCAGATAAGGTGATATATATCACCCAACTCTTGTACGGGAGATTAGAAAATATCAATAAATATTTGAGAAAGGTGTCAGACTATAGTGAATATTATGAGCTGCGGATCTGAAAGCAAAGATTCGTGATTTTTTTACAGTGTACAGTGTATTTTTTTACAGTGTTTTTTCAATTTAGATGAAGATGAACATGTTTCGGTATTCTGAACTCAAATAAAAATCTACATCGTCGCTTAATAATATTATTCCCTTAAATATCATTTCCAATTATAAATAACATTTCTCTCAGAACATTGAACGTGTACTTCAAACTGAACTCCATAAATTCAGAAAATGATTGTACACAAACCATTCATGTCAACCTGTTGCAATAGTTGTTCACATAATCAGTATCTTAACGACAATCTCCAAAGCCTGAGTCCATCTGTGACCCGCTTTTCTTGACGTGGGTCAAACGATACCTGACGAATAATGATCGTCTCAAAGCAGGGATCGATCCTGAATTCGCAACATCGGTTGATTCAATGAATGGAACTAACTATTCATGCTGACCAACTGGTTACCGTCTGATCAAATGAGATATTCTATGATCTGCCTATGACCTGTCGTGATGTATATAGTTTTATAGTCCCTGTCAACTCCATAATTCATGATATCAAAAAGAATAATAAATGCAAATGAATTATCTGTAAGGTTGGACGTTGGCATTAGAATTTGACGAAGGCGCCGGGGATAATTTGAATTGAATAATAATAATAATGATAGTGATGATAGCAATAATAACTTCCTTTCGCAATTGATTTCATGATTGAATATTAAGTGTGACGAATTCCTCATTCCATCAAGTGGTCCCAAGCTGAGATCATCTACAGGGAGGAACACTGCGTTGAGAGGAAATTCACAGAAGCTCCATATATGTTGCCAACGATGCCTGGGTTTTCGTGGTTTTGAATTGAACCTGGTTACTTTCACTCCAATTCGAAATCACTTTCGAATCATCATGTCCTGGAATCCAAATGAAATGACAAGACAAGTGTGCTGTCATCAGGAAAGCTAACACAGCATAACCCAGTGAATGACTGTTCATCAAAATGAATATTCTGAGGAACTTCACGGAGCTGTTTGGGGGGAGTAATCAAAGAAAATTGAAAAGCATATTTTGGTATTGCAACATTCAAAAACTTTTCCGTATCTCAGTTCGGCAGACACTCTCTGTAACGATGCAACTTTGAACCATGCAAGTTATCGTGAACTGAGTAGCGACAGTCTTCGTGAATGTAAATTGAAATTATGTATACCTTTAGATTGCCCCAGACAATATTTGCCCAACTTATTATTATCAAAAAGATACATAAGACCACACGGAATTGTTAGTTACTTTTTTCAGTGCTATGTGAAAATTGCATCTACACGAGAAGGCTTTTAATGGAACTTTTCGCTTTTTTAGCGTTATCAGTAAGTTTCATTCGCGTTAAGTCAACATCCAACCAGCCGTAGGGAAAGTTTCGATATTTTCCATTTTCTGCTTCCATATTAGGTTATTGGGCCTTTTAATTAGTCAGTTCTTATATAAATATCATCAAAACTTGCTTCAATCAAATAGAAATATCAGGAAAACTGGAGAATGAAGTTTCATTGCAGTTATTTTTTTTTCCTTTCTTCGAAACTTTCCCACATTTTTGTTCCATATATAATGGAATTGGCCGATATTTAATGGGAATACATAATAACGTATCCAAGAAACACTTCATTGTGACTCTACTCAATCGCAACAATCACACTATTCAATATCTTTCTTGGCCGTGTTTATTTCCCTCAAGTATACAGGTTGGAATGCTCTCTGCCAAATTGTGGTTAATGATTTTATTCTGTTGCTTTTTCAGGATCGAAGAATGCTGAATGCAGTAGCAACTGTATATGTGTGTTTCATCTGAAATAACTCATCAGGTAAAATGCAAAGCATCTTACAGTTTTATAGGTTTTTCAGTGAAACTGTCTTCGAATTTCAATTTCTGAAGATATTTCATTGTTTATTGAGGAAAGACTGCTATCGAACTATAATCGTAAACTGTGTTTATTCAATTTATCCTTTCGAGTCGAACCAGTTTTCATCTTGATGGAAGATAACAGCGTTACCTGCGAAGGCAATAATTCTGCCATGTTTACCCATAAGAAATGATCAATTGGGAGAACTGGCCCTTATATAGTTCCTTGAAGTACGCCGCAGGTTATGTATCCTTGATGTGCCCTTCAATTCTTACTTTTCGAGTACGATTCCAGAGGTAGCTTTCAAAAAGATCATTTGCTAGTTCATTAACGCCACTATTTTCTAGAGATTCTATCAATAGATTTCAGATATCGATATCTACTTTACTTTTGTCCAGAACTCCATATATGTTCTATGTTGTTTATTGACCTTTCCTATCCATACCCTAAGTGATATGGATAAACAAGATCAATGTCAATGCTGACTCATGCTGAATCGACTAACGGCGATACGCAGTTCTTCAAAACAACGACACAAAGAACCTTCATTCACTTTATTTCATTTAAGAATATGTTATCAACTATTTTTCTATAAGTGACGTCCTGTGTGGCGAAATAAGTTAGTTACATCCAGACTCTGTTACTTTTAAGTTGTAATCACATTAAAATTGTATCAGTTATATTTATAGTCAGTTACTGTTCAATTTTAACTCAGAGGAATTCAGTTGTTTTTCGTTTCCAAAATACTTCCTCTCGTTCATTGGTGTTAATTCAGTATACATTTGATTGAATTTTTTACACGTTCTGACAATGATTTGATCACTTTGTTCATGTGTATAATATATAATTTCATAAGAACTTCGTTTGAATAATCGATATTTGCATTCATTTTGGAAGATAATTCGAACCACCGTCGATAACTCTTTGTAAATTACTTATAAAAGTAACCGAACTGCTATGAGCTCGGTAATTCCACAGCTACATGAATCCAAATTCTAAAAAAAAAATAATGTTTCTAGAAGAAGCGACTTTATTGAGGTATAGGGACATGATACATCGTCTTGAAGCATTTTTCACCATCTTTCAATTTACCGAGTAATATACAGGGGGTTTCATTTGAAAAAATGAACTTTGGACTACTTTTATGCACAATGGAAATGATAGTAATTTCAGCACGCCCTGTATGATATGGAGTCGATTTCTTGGTGTCATTTGAATGTTTCGAATTTCTCCAAACTATCATCAAAATATCAACTTTTCATGAATTGAGAGTACTGATGTACTTAATTTCAATTAAGGCTATGTTTTGGACCATATTTAGCACAATTTATTTTTTATCTCGAAAACAGATAGAGATAGGTATCAACAAAAAAGTATCAAAATACCAGAGCGACTCCAAAAATGTACTAATATACGGGGTGTTCCATTTAAAAAATTTAAGTTGCTAGGACTTTTTGATGAAAGTGGCAACGACGCAATGCTGAAAATATTTTAGATCGATAGAGCAGGTAAGAAAACGTGAAAGGTGAAATTTTCAGAAAAATCATGCTTTGCGTTTTCCAGAAACGTCTAACCTACCATCGACCGTGAGTCACGCTGTATATTGTTTGTGAGTTCTTTCATCATATTTTCGTTGATGAAATATTTGGTCGGAATCCATACTATGATGTCGACACCAAAACATGGGTCAGTCTCGTTTTGATAACGTCTTCAAATATTTTGGTTGGACTGGTGATGATTCACATTTCTGTAATTTTTGCTTTCACAAAAGTGTCTACAGCTAACTTCAGAGAAGATGGAAAAATACCATGTTCAACTGATTGGTCAACTAGAATCAGATGTTTTGCAATATACTCCGATACTTTGTAGAGTTTCTGCTTTCACACTATCACAACCACAAGTTTTTGAACTCAAATTCTGCAATTTCATTTGTTGGTAGAAGAAACAGTAAAAGGGAAAAAATAACCATTTTCTTTAATTTTTTGCAAAATTTTGAGTATTGACAATCCCAGAGATTTTCATTGGATGATTTTTCAGATTTTCTTTCACGATGTTGATTATTTTCATCTCGTTTTTGTTGTTTTCAGTGTTTTCGTTTTGACATTTCGTTATTTGGGTTTTTTCAAGGTACGATAGCCGGTTTTTTATTTGTTTAGTAAACCAACAACTCCGTTATCAGTTCTGTTATTTTTTCTCAGTGGAAATTTTATTGTCATCAGTTTTGTACTTCCTTTCATTAACGTTTCGAATGCAATATGAATATTCAGGGATTTGTAAACCCCAGTCCAATCTACAGTTACCATTTCAATAAGGAGTTTTTGTTCGTTCAATTACATGAAATGAGTTTATTTAATTATTCTTTGTGGTTGATGGTTCATTTTGAAATATTTGAAATATTATTTGAGTCACTGTAGTCTGATTAACATCAATATTGTTATCCATATTAATTGGTATGACTGATTTTTCCTGAGATTCCCGGTTTCCATTTCTTAACCTATTTTTGACTAATCTGACGCAGTTTAGTTAGACAAGAGTTATTTTTTTATCCTATATTTGACATGAATTTTCATATAAAATGAATAGGTCATCAATCAAACAAATCGGTATGATACTGTCAGAACTCTTTCATTTTGAGTTCAGGGAGATATCATTGAGACATGCCTTTGTATTTTTCTGATTCTAGTAGAAAAATATTTAGCGGATATATATTCGTACTGTCTGAAGATTCCTCAATTTGTCTCATTTGGAGAGATCTCCCAGTTCATTTTTTCCATGAAGATATCTCAATCAGTTGCCAGTTGCTGGTGAGTGGTAAATAACATTTACAATGATTATTTCATTATTGGAACTTATTATCATAGAAATTCCGTTGAAAGAAACTGTCTTGAATAATATATAGTGATTTTCTCTACCAAGTCACTTAAATTTCCAAAATCATATTTCATGATTCAACCTGAGTTGTTATTTTTGGTACAGTTCAAATTTTTGTCGCTATCAAGTTGATGTAGGAATTCCATGAATTCATTAAAATTGCAGTTGCTACGTTTATTTTTGAACTTTATTCCGAAANTCAAGTTGATGTAGGAATTCCATGAATTAATCTAAATTGCAGTTGCCACGTTTATTTTTGAACTTTATTCCGAAACTACAGTTTCTAATTGATATGTTTTCAACTCGTTCTTTTGGAATTATTTAATATATCGCTACATTCTATAACCTCATATCACGATGTTGATAGGATGGTTCGAATCAGTAGTAGTAGTAGTAGTAGTAGTTTTCTTATATATCTTTCACTGAACTAGCTGGTTTCAGTTCAAATTTTTTTTGAAGGAACTGCTCACTATTTATTTCAGTTTGTTCTCACTTTTTGTCCCTCAATATGTTTTGTTTAACTTCTTCTATCAGAACTCGTTCTTCAATGCGATTTCGTTGCTTGATAGAATCCTTCTCTCTAAGTTCTGAGTTCCTCAACAGAAAAGGTACTCTTCCCGATTTCCACCTTCAGTTTTTGTTTTTGGCCGTTGAATATAGTCAAATCAAGTGCAACCGTGAGATAGCACTGATCTGGTCCTTTTCAACTTCTTGGCTTCCGATATAATTTCTTTTCAAATTCTCCGGCATTCTTGAATCGATTCAACTAATATCCGCGAAAACATCGAAGCGATAAGTTTTTCTATGGTATTCTGTATCTGTGAAGTAGGGAGGGTGGGTGTAGACCCACAGCACTTAGGCCACATGTGACCCATTGTACATCCTTCCGAGGAGTTTTCTTTCCAGGTCATCGACCATTCCAGGAAGGTGGACAGGTCACTAGGAGACATCTCCTTTATATTGGCAGGTGTAGGCCTAGACTCGCCGAACACACACTCTCTTTGGCAACCTTGAGGTGTCTCACGGTGGCCTCCGCGAAGGTTGTGGAAAGGGCATCGATATTACTGTCGTTGCGCGGTTTCTTCAACCTTCTTGGGGTTCCCTCCGTGGAGATGCACAAGTGAGGGAGCTTTCCTGCAGTGGCAGCCGGTTCCTTGCCTTCATACAAGGCGGAGCTCTTGGCGCCCGCCGCAGGAAGTGCCCTTGCTGTTGGAGGTGGAGAGGGGAAGGAGGAGGGTGCACTTATAGTTGCTGCCATTCCTGCCTCTTTCACTATCTTTCTCCTTTTGGCCTCGGCTTCGCAAATGTGCTTACGCCTTGGCCTTTGTATTACATCACAAGGAGATCTGCTATGTCCAGCCCTCATTCTAGGCGGTAGATTGGGGTGAACATTTCTGTTCATCCCCAGCCAGCACCTCAGATTGAGGTGAGCACTTCGGTCCAGCCTCGGGAGTGGTTTTTCTTTTTGTTGTTTTTATTTTTGTGTTTGTTTCTTTCATGTGTGTTCCCACGATTAGCAAGGGAACAGTTGGTCACCTCTGGCAGAGCTCCGCATCACCAGAGGTAGGCTGATCACAATGAGGTTTCGCCCATTTCCCCAAAGGGATTGTTCGTAACCACATCAGCCTGCGGCCATTTAGCTATCAGTACGATTCCTTATACTTTAGCTTGGGTAGGCTGGTCCACGGGACTTTTAGTTTTTCTCACCCTACTCATTTCTGCTACTGACCAGAAGTTTGCCGACGCCGTTCGTAAGGCCACATTGGCTTCCCGAAAAGGGCCTACAGTCCCCTGGCCGTTCCCCTATCCGCCACCTGGGAACTCGCCCAATAGGTAGCCCAAGCCACGGGTTCTATGCTATTTTGCATCACTAAGAAATTATATGCTATTTCGTGAATCTTCTGTTTCGTTCCTTCCATAAAAGTTCAAGTCCAATTCTTTCGTTGATCTTCTCACTGTTATAGTGTATTTTGAAGTTCTTCAATTCTTCTATGTAATTTCAATGGACCTACTGAATATTTCGGTTGCTTCTGTTGCTCAAGCATATTTTCTTATTTTTTTTTCGTACTGATTAGTTTTTTCTTATTTTCCATTGTCTCAGAGTTCATCTCTCACACAACTGTTGGATTTCACCATCAGCCTTTTACTGTCTTCTGCTGTGTACCTCTTTGTGTTGTTATGATGGTCTCACATCATGGTGAAATTTCTATGGAAGTATCTTGAGGTTTTCATTCTTCGAAATGCCATCCAACTGTAGGAGCTGAAAAAACACGTTCCTTGCCAAGTGGACCATCATTAATGAGAAATCAACAAAAATTACTTTGCTTTTTTCAGTTAGTACCGTAATGCAATTGAAACGCAGATCATAAACAGAAACGAAACATAATATATGAAGATTACTAATACAATAATTCCACATACATACATGAACAGTCATATTTTTTGAACTATGGTGGAGAAATGGAGTGTCAAAAACCTTTTTACCATGAACCAACTTCTACCAAGTTCTACACTTTTTCAAATATCGAATTATCACAAGTATATTCAGTTCGGTGTATCGAATTATAACGCTGAATTTGTCGGAAGTTTTATTATCACACCCACTGATGTAATAGAATATTTTAACAGGCATGTTATCTCATTTCAAATGTCCAGTCAGGTGAAAAATGATGCTTCACTATTTCAGCCAACAATTATTCCAGCAATTGATATATGCGCTATTGACATTAGTAACGAAATTAATTGACGAGTACTGTACAGTTCATTAAAATACATCCAAATTACGCTGTGACGCTATCACTTCATGACTGATGAGACAAATTCATCAATAATTCATGATGTGTATTTCAACGAACCCAATCACTTCAAAATCTGGTGAAAATCAGGAGGAAATAGGGGTTGGAGTGTGCTGTTAGCGAAAAGATCCATGGCTATAGATGGTTTAGTTTTCCGTAAAAATGCATTTAACTTAACGTCGAAAAGTTTTTCGGCCTTTATGATATTATTGAAATTATTAATGTTCAATACTCAAGGATGTCCAAGTTTAAAATCTGTTTTTCCGTTGACCAGCTGTCGCACCCCTACGAACGACACCCCTCAGAAGTCGAAACTTGTGCGAGCTAAGGATTAACGAGGTCTTACCTTTTGACGTGTGATTCCTAACACGGGTTGGACGTTAGCAAGTGAAGATCGATCGTTCAGACTGGGGCTTGAACCACCGACCATCACGGCAGTAGATGAAGCATTGCGTTGATTTCCTTTAAAAAATAAACATTTCAGGTGGATGCGCCAGGATAGCTTCTTACGATAATAATAATAATAATAATGATGTGACCACAACTCTGTCACCGAGTTGGAACCCCTTAATATAAAAGCCGCAGAGATAACCTCACTTCTACGGAAACACAAGTATAAGCCAATGCATGAGGTCTTCTTCGATAACATTGGAGACTTTGGCTTATCAAAGCACCTGACTTTTACTTTCCTCAGGTCGACTGGGCTGAAGTCGGAAACTGAGGGGTTCATCATGGCTTGCCAGGATGGTGTCATCAACACCTCAGTCTACCGCAGTCGTGTGATGGGTATAGAGTTTCCTGACACAAGGTGCAGGGCCTGCCGCGACGCGCCCGCATGCCCAGCATATGCGGTCTCGGCCTATATTCATCGACAAAATGCAGCCCTTAGCGTACTATATTACCATCTATGGAACTCTTACGGTATTGACGAGACACCGGTGTTGCCCTACGCTCCGGAAGATATTGAATCCGTTGTGGGGAACGTCAGGCTCATACAAGCTAATGAGCCTAATGTAGTCCTTCTCGACCACAAGAGCAAGACGATATTTGTTATGGAGTTTCCAGCTCCTGGCAAGACGAATATCGTCCAAAAAGAAGAGGAGAAACGAATAAAATATCAAGATTTTCTCTTCGAACTCCGCAAACTATACAGACCCCTCTGTCAAGTTGGTTGTTCTGATTATTGGAGTCCTTGGTGGAATGATGCCGTCTCTACTCTCGAATCTTAAAATCATACCGGCTCGCCGCAATGAGACAAAAATCTTAGCCGGACAAGGCTATCATTCTTGGCTCACTGTGTTTGCTCAGGGCACATGATTCTCGGACCCAATAATCACCTACCTCACGGTGTGGGGAGTGGTCATTGGTTGATAATGCTGGTGCGCCCTCCTGAATATATCGTGGTTTCGGGGAATATGGCCTGACCAGCGCATACTTCGGTATAAAAAAATTAACTGATATCCATTTATTAATGAAAAGAGAGAGAGAGAGAAAACATACAGCAAATTCAGTTTTTTTGCATGAATGATACCTACTCGATAAGTGAGCAAGCACTTGTTTCGAGAAAAAATTATCTTACTCAACTATATAAAAATGAAAAATATGTTCAATCCAATACAAGAATATTACGAAAAATGAGCACTTGAAAAATACATATGGAAATGATAGTGTTATACAAAAAGCAAATACAATAACGAGAACAGTATTTTTTTTGCATAGATGATACATACTCGATAAGTGAGCAAACACCTGTTTTGAAATAAAAGTAATGTTCATCATTCAGTTTTTGAAAAACTCAAATATATCGTGATATAAAAGCTCTACAGAGTGAATGATACACAAGCATCCCTATGTTTTTTTCTCATGTTAGTATCTAAAAAAATTTTTTGTAAATAGTTTTTCAAATTTCTAAAATTGATTATAAATCAATTTTCTATATCTTTCATCCCAATTCAACCTATTCCTATCTTTAAATTTGCATAAAACAAGATATGTGTGAGATATCATCAAAATTTTCAGTGGTTTGAAAGAAATATTGATGCCATTATGTGTGGAATATACATCGTTCAAATGTTGGCCACAGCTTCTCTGGGTGGAGCACATACGAAACTTCCTCTTTCCATGATTCTGGCGCATACATCAGGCTACATTTGATTGGTTGTTCTTTTTTTCCCCGTATTTGCTTTCCTTCGGCGCAGTAGACCAGATGTCATGGGTTATGTTGGTTTTGAAGATTGCTGTGGTTTATTGCTTATTCTTAGATACCTACGGCTAAAAAAACTCCACAAGACAAAGTCTAACGGGGTCAAATCCACGATGTCGGTGATCAGTTCACATCACTTACATGTGGGATGACCACGCCCCTAAATTGGTCGTGTAGAATATCCAATGTGGCATGAGCTATGTGGCACGTAGCTGCGTCCTGTTGAAAGCACATGTCGTTGGTGTCCAAATCATCCAATTCAGGCCAAAAATGTTGGTAATCTTTGACCGTTAGTTTTTGTCGTTGACAATGATGGTCTGGCCAACGACGTTCCCAAAGAAATATGGACGCGGCCAGCCCAACATCTACACCAGTCAGTGACATTTTCGGGATGCATTGAACGCTCGTGGATCTCGTGTGGATTGATTTCGTTCCAAATTCGACAATTTTGTTTGTTCACATTTCCTTCTATCCAGAAATGGGCCTCATCGCTGAATATGATTTTTCGATAAAAAACTGCTGTAGAGCCCATTCAGCGAAAACACGTCGTTGTCCACAGGGTGTTTCAAATTCAAATTCCGAGTATATCCGGAGATATTCGTAAGAAGATGAAATTTCGTAAAATGGATTTTATTTTTTTCTGGCTTTATTTTTCGAAAGATTCGAAAATAAATTGCACTTCCAAATTACCACTCTTTCCCTGCTACATAATGGTGTTTTCATTTTGGTATCCAACGTTTCGTCCTACGGCCATCATCGTCAACTTCATGAACTACAATTAAATGATATAGATATAGATATAAAATACTTTGTACAATTTCCACTTACTTAATGTATTGATAATAAAACGACCAAGGTTTCGGTTTTTACACCATTCTCAAGTTTTCTAACACTCAAGTGTTAGAACACTTTCAGAAAGTTGAACGTGACAGTAGCACTCATAATATTTTGCTCACTTCAGCAAATATTGGGTATCCCTTAAAATAAGACCATGGAAACTAGTGAGTCGAGGATATATCAAACAAGCTGTGAGAATTGTGACAAAATTAAATCGGTCAGACTAGGCGAGTCCTTGAAACTGGTTTCAGAGAACACACATTACATACACGATGTCGAAGACCAAAAAAACCATTGTCATTCTACGCGACCCAGAGAACGTCTATAGGATACATGAAAACTATCTGATATTGTTGGGATCTGTATATGACATTAGGTTTTTGGTTACAAAGTCTAGAAGCAACAAAGTGTGACATTAGAACTATGAACAGTAACAAAAGTCGCATTCCAAACAGCCCAAAGTTCACTTCTTTTGTAAATCACTCTGTTGAAAATTGGTTGGATTGGTTTCACGACAGAGCTTTTAGTTGTCCCTATAATTTCATGTAATCAACTCCCAGTCTGTCGAAACGCAGTAAATATCGAAATTAGAATCGAATTAATGTTCACATAAAGATATTTACTATTTACTTTTCTTCTCTTGATGGACTTATCCGTTTTCTGCCAGAGCGTACGTGGCTCGGAATCAAAATCATCAGTTACTTTCAAAAATTCATTAAATCTCGAATATGACATAATATGTCTAACGGAGACTTGGTTGAATAGTTCTATCATCTTCTCCGAGGTATTATGTGATACATTAAACGTTTTTCGACATGATAGGGTAGACTATGATGCATACTGCTTGTGACGACAGCATCGTGCTGATAGCAGTCGATAGCATCTTATCTTGTGTGGTAAGGCATGAATGAATGACCGATATGGAAGACCTATGGATCACGATAAATCCTACAAAAGCTGATACTTGTCAATTGATCCTATGCAGTATTTATATTCCTCCAGGTTCTAACTTCTCCGAATCACTAACTGTTTTCTGCACTAAGCTTGCTGACATTGACAATAATAACGCCACTGACACCTTCGCTATTTGTGGGGATTTTAACATACCGAATATCATGCATGGCATCCAGACAACGTGAACAAAAATTATATCCCTCTGAACTTTACTGATGTGAATTCTAATCTTCCAATAATGATAGTAATAATAATAATATTTATTCATCCATGTTGCACACAAAATAGAATCACCATATTGAAGGTAATGATGAATAAATCGCAAATCCACTGAGGGTTCAAGCCTGTGTGTGTTTAAATTAACGAATACCAAAAAAAATAATGTTACATATTATAACACAATCAAAATTACTCACGTGAAACAATTTGTTGTAATAGCTAAAAAACATAAAATATAATGAAATATCACTGTCATACATTCCCGTATTGATAGACAAAACATGGGAATGTATGACATACAGGCAGATCATGGAAGTTCATACTTGTTTGTGAAGATAACAAATATTGAAGTTTCACACATTATATAAACCACCTTCATACCTAGTTCCTTAAAAATCTTTCCAAAGTTCTTCGTATATTGGTGGTATGGAACTGAGATGTATTTATCTTGGTTTTTGTTCTTTCTAAAAGTCGAGATTTTGTTCATTCTTAACCTAAACTTCTTCTTCCTTATTATGTTATCTACAATACCCCTCGAGAAACCGTTAGTTGCTGCTATTTCCTGTATTATACGTCTTTCTTTTGTGAACCTATCATGTGTTAGAGGGAAAGTCAAAAGACGATGCACTAAAAAATTCAACCCAGCACGTTTGAGCTGTCCACAGTGATATGAACTGACAAGAATATACCTGTACGTGCTTATTCCTTTTTTGAATATATCGTATTCTAACCCTCCATATTGGCTCCTCATTACCAAAACGTCAAGCTCAATAATGGCATCTTCCGTTGATTTGCCCTCTTCGAAACCGTACTACCTATCAGATAGAAGTTTATATTCATTCATATAATTGGATAACCTGATTTTCTTCGAATCGATATATTATTGTGGTCTTTTTCAATTCAGTTCCGTAGATTGAGTTTTAAATAATTATTTTGCAATTAATAATCTGACTTTCTCCCTTACGCCACTCATACCTGAGGATGAGAGACACAACACAATAGAATTCGATATAAAAGTATTACATTCAACTGCTTCAGCCATATCTGTCAAGAAAAGTCTTCTGATAACTTTAACCAAGCTGACTTTGTTTCAAGCCGCAGGGAACATGGGGCATTTGATTAGGATCGCGATTTTTTTCCGTTAAACACTGTGGACAGTGTTTCTAAAGTGTACTCTATTGCAGAAATAATTGTAACAAAATATGTACCAAAATATGGTAAGCATAACATCTATATCTAAAAAATGTAATAACTGTTCACAACACGATATTGCATATCATTTATAACAATCAAATCATTTATTGTTATTTCCACCTCATCATTTGTGGATAATTTTTTTTGTGTTTGTCCCGTTTTGTATTCCACTGAAAATGAATAAATAAATAAATCAATAAATTACACCAACCAACCAGCTATTGTTCGATCGACGGTTTTATCGATCTAACTTATTCTCAATTTTTATCAAGTATCAGCCAATTTCAACTCATATATTTATCTCATAGCAAAATAACTGGTGAATATCGGAGATATGTGAAATCTCGATTTGTGAAAAAAATTATTCATGAAAAAAATGGATACAACAAAAAAAAACGAGTGCTACTGATGGAGCCAATAACAACTCTTTAAGATACCTTAATATCCCCAGCCAATATTTGGAAAAGGATTGCGTTCCGCATTCCGAATGAGATTGGTTGTGTTCTGATAGAGAAAACGTTTTATATTCTAGAGGAATTTGTAGAAGCGGAGTTTTGTTTTCTAGCTAGACCTTTCTGTTTGTCTTTTTTTGTGATCTTGTTGGTCTTCTGGTTCGCCGAGTGTTCAAATATAGATTTTTGGTTCGGATTGTTGATATACGACGTTCGGTGGCTGAGAAGAAGTTTGGAAGCGATGTTGATCGAATCGATTATGAATTCAATTGATGGATTCCATTCAGTTCCTATTGTTTCAATCTGGTTACGCTGTCTTGTTATTAGACGAATATTCAGACAAACCTCATATTATATATTATCAAATGAGAATATATGAGGAGTGCAATAACAATTAGGACATCAAATTGCTCTGAAGTATTCAGTTATTGAAATATACTGATGAAGGGGAGAAGCATTCAATAATGCTATCAATTGCCTACAAACAACCCAATTACTATTGAAAGAGCTAGACGTTTGCCAACGGAAAAGCTATACAGAGAAACTGAAATACTCAACATTAGATCCTTATTCAGTTACCACTGTTTGATATGGATGTCCTTGAATATTCAGAAATTCAGTTTTATCGCTCACAAAAGGACAAGATTGGTAAAAACTTGCATATCAAAATTCCGCTCTCTATAAAAAGTCATAAACAAAGATTCGTTTTCTTTTTCGGACCCAAATTATACAACCTTCTCCCATCGAGTTCATTTTTAAGTTCTACACTTTCCGGAAAGTTTGCCGTTTAGAAAAAATTGAATATTCATTTTCCAATCATAGATTCTATACGTAGACAAAATTTGTGAATATACGTTACTGAACTTTTCAGTGATTTATTTCACTCATTAACTTTTTGGATTGAATTTCATTGGACTTTTACAGATTTTCTATCAGTATCTTTGTTGCTTCTTCAGATTGTGGTACGTTGAATACCCAAAAAAGCAGTACATATACAACATTTTTCCCTTGTCATCTAGTGATGAATGTACTGCTCTTCCTTTTCAATTGAATTTCCGAATAACTATTTCGAAACGATGAAAACATATGAGGAAATGGAAGGTGAGGCCGTCAAATCATAGTTTTGCAGCTTTTATTTTCTTCAAACCGTTCTCTTCAATCACTGTCACTGACCTATTCGAACTGAACTAATCAAATAAAATATTGTAACCAAATAATTAAAATTTACATGAATGTTCCAACAGAAATTCACAGGTTCAATTCGATTATGATTATCCCAGTAACTGAACATATAAATCAGATGAAACTCACCAATGTAATAAACAATTTCAAGAAACCGAAATGAAAAACAGACTTCACGTAACCTCACGCAAGTAAGAAAACAATCCTTCAACTCAAAATCCTTCTTGAATGACGACAGTTTATATATGATACCCTGAAATTTCAAGTTCATAATCAAAACTTAGTCCTATGATTGATTCATTGATTGATTCCTATGAGAGAAAGGAAATTTTCTATGTTTTTTACCACTTTTATTTGTAACTAACACTAACTTATGATGCACTGTTTGGAATCTTTGGTGTAGTAATGAATATTACTTTTTCCCAACACCAAATCGTTATTTTTAACACCTCGACACGTGTTTCGATCACCAAGTGATCATCTTCAAAGTGGAAGATTAATCTTCACACTAACGTTACAATAAGTTCAAGTTTATTGTATAAGTTTGAAAATGTCCGTATAGGACAAAACTGCAGTAACGTTAGTTACAAATAAAAGCGGTGAAATACATAGAAAGTTACATTTCTCTTGTCTTCATTATGATTTCCTACCACGTAGTAACGGCTACATCCATCAATTTATTATTCCTATGATATGACGTTTATATTTCAAATGGAAACGTCACCCTCAAATTAAATATAAAAGAATACGCGACGTACAGTCAATGCAGCTAGTTGTATCAGTTAGGTCAGGTATGGGATCTGCAGTCTCATTTCAAAGCACAATATATTCTAACAATGAAATCCTATTATTGAAGAATGCGAGTTTCGTTATCTTCGTACTTTGTTCATGAATTGGAACATTGTATATTTAATAGTTGTACTTTCTTCTTGTGGGAATTTCTCTTTATTCAGGTAACAAAACGAGCCAATTCGAAAATTGGTATTTTGGTCTTATACGTTGCATTCAGCTGAAAATATTTTAGGAAATTATCTTTACAAATATCCGTCGACCTAAAATTTCTCTCAGATAAATGTCCAATAATATTTAATAACAATCGAGCAAATAGGAATATATATCTTTATCTTTGATGGCATTGTTGAATAATATAATTTTCGTGAAAAATTATAAATTTATCGATGGAATTTCAAAGTCTTGTGGTAATAATTTGGATAATTTGAATCTCAAAATGGGTATTTCATTTTGACAAAATTGTATTATCAAATCAACAAAGAAATCACAGAAAATATGTTTTATCGGCAAGATAAATAATCAACTATATATAATTCTAACAGACAATTCTGGTCAGGAAATAGTTCGAGAGGTGTCTCGCATGAATGTCCGTCGGGTATAATTCAATATCCAGCGTGGTATCAGCCAGGAAAGTAGTTGTTTTCTGGTAGGCATTTACCAGAACCTACGGTGTAGGTAGTTGGAAGAGATGAATACTCCGAGATTATATTTGGAAATATTTATTTTTTAGTATCTATTTGTACATTAATATTTTATTCTCATAGAACGTGTAATATTTGTCTAAGGTTTTATCTATTTTTCTTACTTTTTGTTTGTCTAGTATTTAATTGGCCTATTTTATACCAAGCTGAAATATAATTTGCTTAACTATAACACCAAATTCACAAAATTTAACAAAATGTTTTGTAGTTTCTACTCCATGAAGGCCATACATATTTTTATACAAATATTTATGTACTTACATATTCTTTATAGCTTCTTGCGAAACAAGAGCTCTGCTCTCATCGCCAAACCACTTTGTTCACATATTTTGTTTCAATTGTACTCTAATCTATATACGTTGTGAATAAAGTTATTAGTATTATTATTATTATTATATTGTGACGGAAGGACCCAATATCTGTTTTTCAACCCTTTGAATGAATACTTATTTCGGCTACGAAAACCAATTCATCTTATGGCATTAATATAATTTAAAAAAAATAAACTGGTGAATAGAATCCAGAAATTTGACTGAAATTTCAATTACCTTCACAGCTTGAACACCTTCGTATCGATACTATGTTTCTACTGTTTTCTGAGTGTATTGTAAAAATGAACATCAACTCTCGAATCATTTACCCAATGGTTCAGTGAAGTGAAACGAATCAAAATTATGCCAATCATACTAATGAAGTAGCCTAACAAACAAATGAAACAACTATTACCCAACAAATGAACGTAATAATTGGTTGATATTAAAACTACAGAAGGCTGGCATGAAATATGCGCATTAATCACCCCTGTGATAAACTAATACTAATTCTTTGCGGGGTTGTAATTCAACCCATCTGGCTCACCACTGGATGCAGAGTTGTATCGAGTAAATATTTCTTGAGTTCTCAAAGGAATTCCATTGTGACACATATTTCGGAAATTATGAAAACATTTTTTGAATCTGAGTCAAATTTAATGATGAGGGGTGATTGATCCCTTCGAAAAGTTACAGACAAAATTTAAAACAGGCAGGTTTCAGTCGGCATTCCAATTTCTAATCCAATCCTAGCTCGTGGAAAAGTATGTGCATATAATATCAAAATCATCTGAATTGAACCTGAAAAGAATTGAAGGGGTTATATTTTTAGGAGTGATTAATTTTTGGGAAAGAAAGTTTTTGGCTTTCTACTACTCCATCTGATAAAAAAAAAGGGTGAGTGAATCTTCCAAAGAAAGGAAGGAAGTAATCAATTTGAAAATAAGTAACTTTATACATGGATGTGCAGATCATACAAAGAAGTAACATTCAGACACAAACTGAAAGAAAGTCCTCCTGAAACAGCTACTTTCATATAAACATTGAATTACACGAACTTGTGATATACTGTTTGGAACCTTTGGTGTAGTAATGAATATTACTGGAGTTTTTTCCCAACACCAAATCGTTATTTTTACACCTCGACACGTGTTTCGATCACCAAGTGATCATCTTCAAGAGGAAGATAAAACTGTTTTATCTTCCTTTATTTTTACACCTCGACACGTGTTTCGATCACCAAGTGATCATCTTCAAGAGGAAGATAAAACAGTTCTATCTTCCTCTTGAAGATTGAAGAAGATGATCACACCAAATCGTTATTTTTACACCTCGACACGTGTTTCGATCACCAAGTGATCATCTTCAAGGTAAAGCATTCAGCCAAGCACCCGATTCCTTGATCATTACTGCTTTCACACGAGCCTTATCGTATACCCTTGTTGATTTCAGAAGTTTATCAGTTATAATGTTCAGAAGAGGTCGGTCCCATGCACTTGGTATTTTCTTTTTATCTGTAGGAGGAGCAATATTAGTTTCGGCATGCCAAAGTGATTCACCTTCAGCATAAAAAACGTCTTGGATACTGATAAATATGGAAGGAAGGATGGAATCAATGAGATCAGAAACACTATTGACTGATGACAAAAAAGCTGGTAAAGCTACGCTTGGAACATGATGTTTTTGGTCATCGGTTATAAGGGTATGCGCCTGGCTCCCCGCGATCCGAAGTTATTTTCGATCTTTATTTGATGCACACTGCTTACGAGCAGTTATCCTTTTTCGACAACACGATGACATGTTAATGGACCGATCCAAATATACTTAATTTACACTGTAAAATCTACCCATTTGATATGTGAGCTGTGAAAAATATAGGTAGTGGTTTTACCAATATTTATTAAAATTCACAAATCACTTCCTGTAAATTAACTGATTCCATAACTTCCCAGGGAAAGTTCA
>NW_019291397.1:78454-91580 GCF_000500325.1 Leptinotarsa decemlineata | reverse complement strand
TTCGTTATCCATTTTTTCCTTTTTTGTTCACTACGTTTCAACTTGGTATATTTTTTTGATTTTTCAATACATTCACCTATAATTCTGATAAACTCATTTGTTCTATAATCAAGGTTGTTTTGACGTGAGAATCTTTCTTCAAAATTTACTCTTTGGATCAACTCAATTAACACTGATTCATTAACTTTTTCAAAGTATTTTTTACTATGATTTTTACTTTCAGTTTTCCCTGTTAATACGATTTGAAGTAATATTGTGTGATTATCCGTTATTGTACTCTTAGACTCTGAAATGAGTTAGAAATGTAAATCATCATGTTCCCAAGGGCGTGTTGAGATGTTTTCAACAACTCATGAACAACCTTAAACAGGTGAAACCATCCCGTACTCGTTACCGATTCGAAGACCAAGTTGAAATGACAATGGAAAGGATGAATTCACCGTAAAGTGGTCACGCTCGAAAAATCCTTTCACTTGCACCCGAAGCTAACCAACACGGCGCTCTTCACCGAGTGATCTTTCAATAGAACAATGAATCCGGGCCATTTTTGAATTTCAATTAGATTCGAATCGTGCGCACTTCGAAATATCTCGATCGGATCAGATTGCCGAACGTGACTCGGCGAACTGTTCAGAGTAGGTTCACGAACAATCGAACGACTGAGTCACGTTTGTTTCGGGTTTCCACATCGAAATTGCTTCGGACGAAGGAGAAGGTTAATGGGAAAAAATGTGGAGTAGGTGATCGATCGACGATAATGCTGCGGTCGAGTTGTAACCGTTTTAATCGATTACTAATAGCTGTAGCGAGGTTTTGTTGCGTTTCGGAAAAAAGTTTGGTAATTTATGATCCGGAGTCGCTAGTCCTGTCAATTGGGGTTTCCAATTTTTCACATCTAGCGACCCGTCCTGGGGTTGCAAGCGAAATTTTTTATTCGTTTGAAAGACCTTTTGATGCCAATGTGTCCACCACGGCTTCTCTGGATACAGGGCATCCAAAACGTCTAATTTTCCATGACTCTAGAGCAGGGGTCACCAAACTCTTCATTTTAAAGCATATTGAAAAAGCTTGCTTTCCGAAATGCATTTCACTTTAATTTATTTAAGAATTCCATTCATATCTTCATAATAAAACTTACAAATCACACTTTGCTGTTATTTCTCGAATCTCGAAAAAAAAACGAATAGGTAGAGAATCACGAAAAGCAAATTTGATAGGTATTCTATCATTCTAGTCGTCAATAAAATAGCAAGGAACATGTTTAAAATGCTTAACGCCTGCAACATATACTTTCATGATGTAGTACTATTTTGAGGTTCCTTAAATTGAAATGCTAAATATAGTTTCTTAACTTGAATAAAATAATAACATTATTAACAATTTAATGTTAATAACTATCCATTAGTCTTAGTCTTGACCTATGCTTCACTGATAACATGTTCTTTATTGCCCAAACATTAAATCCGCACCAAACTAATTTACATAAGAAATAAAAAAAATACAAAACCAAAGCTCCCTGTTTACCAACATTCGGTATTCCGAGAAGACCATATAATATTACAGATAGCTTCAATAAAAATAAATGACCCTGTTTCCCAACATTGTAACGATCGAAAACAAACTGAAAAAAAAATATAAAACCGTCGACTAGAATGAAACCTCGCAGAACGAGTAGTTTACGTAACCGACGATATCGCTTGTTTTGCTCGAGACTTGTCCTTGGTTTGTCTTTGTGAAAGTTGCTCTCGTATCTCTACAGGGGGCGTACCGATAGTTGATACGAGCGACTGCTTTTTCTATCGGTCATTGATCTCATTCACATACGATCAAGGTGAACTTGAAGCGGATTCTTTGAGATAATTATGTCCTTTCACGAATAATTGATTATTTGCAATTTTTTTGATTAGGGGATTGTTGGAGACGGACACTTTCAATACCTAATACCGGGTGTAATCCGATTCAAGTTCGCCGCTATAGTTTTTTGCTTTCTACTTTCGTTTGAAAGTGATTCTTTCTCTTGCTATCGATGTGAAATTTTGATGGTTCACACAGTAACGCGGGATTGATTGATATAAAAAATGTTGTAGCATTTCCAGTTTTAGGTACGGGAAATCACCCCAACTGTGGAATTTCAAATGACACTCGGTATATTTATAAGTTCATTTCACAAACAAATTTCCTATTCTGGTGAAAAAATTACGAGAAGTAATTTTCATTTATAAAATATTTCTTTTCAGAGCCAGTGATCACAGGAATCACTGAAAAACATCTGCTTTTTTCCCATGATACGATAAAGCTCCATGAAGGGCCAGTGTTCATCGATGGTAGGGTGAATTTAATCGTGGTCGTAGTTTACTCCAAGACGAATTTCGTGAAGGTCGTCCAAAATCAGTTGTTGTTCCGAAAACCATTGATGCTGTGCGCGAACTGATATTGCAAGATGGTCACGTGACCTATCGTGAGATTGAGACAACCTTAGGCATTAGTGGGACCAGCATACATTCAATATTACATAAACATTTGACTGTCAAAACAATTTGTTCGCGTTGGATCCCACACAATTTGTCAATCGCTCAAAAAAAGGCTCGTGTCGATTAGTAGAAGGAAATGCTCAAAAAATACGATCGCGGTGCTTCGAAACACGTCTATAACATAACGTTACAGGTGATGAATCGTGGATTTACGCGTATGAGCCCGACAGTAAACAGCAGTCAACTGTATAGGTGTTTAAAGATGAGCCAAATCCAACAAAGGTTGTTCGCGCATGAAGCACTTCCAAGCAAATGGTCGCCTGTTTTTCCGGAAAAACTGGACATGTCTCAACCGTACCACTAGAACAACGCAGAACAAGTGGTATACAACCATTTGTTTGCCAGTTGTCTTTCAAGAAATCAGGAAAACCAACCACCGAAAACGGATCACTCTTCACCACGACAATGCGAGCTCTCACACATCGGCTCAAACAACTGCATTTTTGAGCACCCAAAACATCATTTGATGAGTCATGTAAACAAAAAATAACTGCCATGTGGCAGATAAAAAGGAATATTACTAGAAATGTCGATATTAATGTGTTTTTCTTCAGGAAATCATTAAATGTTCCGCCAATTTGTAGTAGGTGAAGACTTCATATTCTAGGGTTGTGAAGTTTAAAAATCTGTTTAAAATCTGTTTTTCCATTAATCAGCTGTTGTCCCCATACGAACGACAACTCTCAGAAGTTGAGAAACTTGTGCGAGCTAAGGATTAACGAGGTCTTATCTTTTAACGTGTGATGCCTAACACGATCACGTCAGGAGCTTCAAAATGTCACAAGACCCCCCCTTTCCATCAAATTTTTTTCCACATGACGCCTAGTCGCTGTCTTGAAAGTTTCATCTGTCAATTTCACTTCAAAATGAAGTTATTTCGAATTTCAATTTTTTGAGTTGGCTCCTTCAAAAAAACGGGGGGACATTAAAGAAATGCACTGTATAATGGTGTTACAGTGGAAATTCAGTGTATCATAAGTTCACATAAGTTGTAGTTCTTGTAATTTTTGTACAATTTTTTTTATTTCCACAATCATAAATGTATGGAAAATTTTCTTTTTTTATTCATTTACCACCATCCCATGAAACTACACACATTTTTAAAGATTTTTTTGCATTTTTGGAAAACGATTAAAATCTCATTGTTCGCACTAATCCTTTCCATAAGATTCATAGTTTTCAAAAAATAATAGTGACTAAAAACAAAAAGCATCCTTCCATAGTATCGCATGATTCGCAAAAAAAACGATAACAACACCAAAACCTTCGTTAGATAATCTCATTGTTCGAAATAACCACTCCTTTTTTCTCAATATGAAAAACAATCCGTAACGCCGACCATAACAAAGGAAAGTAATAACTTTCGAACACAATGGGAGAACATTTTTAGCGGAATGGAGTGCCATCAGGAGTTTTTTTTCAAATTCCTTTGTTAATTCGGTATGGCGGATTTCATTGCTTATATTTTATTTCCGTATACACCATCTCTCTGCTAATTGCATCTCTAATTTGATCCCTGATATTGCGCAAGATGAAACGTTTTTAATTTGATTAAATTGCTTTTGCGCGACTGCAGATACCGAAAACAAAGTAATTTTCAGGCTATTGTCTTCGTAAACGCTGCCGCTTTCACGAGCGTAGACAGAAGGAAGGGTTTTCTTTAGCAGAATCCAATCAACACCAGGACTTGATTTTTCCAGCGGGCAAGCATTAAGGAAACTTCCTGTTATTGAAATAACTTTGAGTGAATATCATGAACAAATAGAAGGCTCAGGATGTGGAGTGTATTCCAGACCACTAGGCTTAAGGATCAAGTGAGGAATGGGAAAAAATACCAGCGTGGTACAAACAGAACTGGCTGGTATATCAATCGCCACAAAAGAATTAATCAGGAAAGGAATTTCTGGCAAAAACATAACAATCTGCACTGACAGCAGACAAGCCCTATTAGCCTTGAACAGACAACGTCTTACCTCAGCACTAGTACTATTAGTACTAGAGTGCCAAAACCAAAACCTCGGTAGATGATAACATTATCCTGAGGTGGGTTGAAGGGCACGACAGGAGTGAAGGTAATCGCATTGCCGACTCTTTAGCTTTAGCTGGACTAAGAATTTTAGGACCCAGTGGCACCTACGTCCTGATGACTTCGACAATTGCGGAACTGTCTGTCCGATATAATTGTTACAAGAAGTATAAAGTTAAATTATCCGAAATAACGTACAATAATCAATAATGAAGTACAGCTGGCAACACTGATGACAGCGAAAAATACTAACCTCTAAAGAAATTCACTGACAGCGAGAAACACTAACCTCCAAAGAAATTCAAGAAATAAGGAAGGCCGCACCGCCGTATCGAAATCGGAGAATTGCATTTCCTGTTTCATTTGATACGGGTTTATATTCATCTTGGCACTGTGGAACGTCTTACAGGTCGGCATATCTTCAAGTCGCTCTTATCGTATTCCTTGAATGGAACGCAGAGGTTTTAATTTGCCAGCGATAGGGAAATCTTTACGATCTTTTATAGGGCTACGTCGTAAATTATTCGGCATTCGACACACAAAGATGCTCTCATACGAAAATATCACTAAGGGAACTTGAGAGACTTATTTTGGCCGGATCTTTCAAGATGTCACTTTTGAACATGACGAATCTTAAGAATGTATGGTTGAATTGTACACTGAATTATTATTATTCGGTCAAATTAGACCAAAAATAGGAGTGAAGGTACAAAAATTTGCATCCATCCCTTCCAAACTTTCTTCCACTTCACGGCAAGCCCACCTGATCTTGAAGTTGAAGGATAGAAGAAACATCATTAGATCAACCTACTTAACGGGGTTGTGGTAATGGAGATGATCTCAGCACGAAAACATAGTCATCAACTACTATAACTATAACCACTGGACTAGAACTTTTTGACAAAAATACATTCTTTTTTAAGGGAAATAAAACTTTGATGTTGTTGTTTCTCTAAGGCAGGGGTCTCCAAACTTTGAAGCCTTCGGGCCATAATGTTATTTTCAGTTTGTTCCAAGGGACAATTTCTGACCTTAAGTATATTTCTAGACTTGGATAGTCGCAAAGTGCGTGACCTAAGCAAACTTACGCTTTTTTACATTTCAATTATTATTTTGTATTGTGACACTTATCGACATCTTATGGCGAGTAGTAGTACTATGTACAATTTTTTTCAGCTACCCTCTAGGTGGCATTAAGCATAATTAAATATTTGGAATTACCGCGTTGGTTCGGGAAAGTTCTAGTTCTAGCTAGTGTATTCCGATCACCTCGAGATGGCAGTAATAATTGCATATAAAAAGGCTAGCGGCGCAATTGCGAGTTAGTCTGCGTAGGAAAGGCGAAGGAAGCGAAACTGTCTATTGTGAAATAAAGTAACACCCGTCAATAAAGGTATATTGATTTGACTTATTGTCTTTATGTGTGATTTGTTAGTATGGAAAAGAAGCGAAAAATCGACAATGAATGCAGAACGTTTCAAGAAAAATGAAACTTTCCAAGATGAAGTACACAAAGAATGTTTACAGACCTCAATTATCCGATAAGCATCTTAAATCTCTTTTGATAATTGGTACAAGTAAAATTGATCCACAACTACAAAGTATTGTCGGTGGAAAATCACAATTACATAAATCTCATCAGTGTTTTTGTTTTACTGTGATTCATTTCAATTATTTGTTAGTTATTAATATGCTTAAACTTAGATACTTAAGTTAAGTTTTCTTTGTCATCATTTCTGTCGTTAAGTTTTACCTTGCAAGTAAATAAAACCGAGTAATTATCATTCTGTGTTTTCTTCTTCAACTGATCACAGCAATAGTGACAACAATTAGGAAATCATTGGCTGTCGCGGGCCGGATTGATGACACTGGCGGGCCGGATTTGGCCCGCGGGCCGTAGCTTGGAGACCTCTGCTGTAAGGTAACATTTCTAGCGTTCCTCCATTGTTATTTGGAGATAGACATACAGGTCACTCGGGACTAAGTATGTGTTGTAAGCTGTATGTAATATGTCTGAACAATCTTTTTCAGCCTTGATGAAAAGTTTTGAAAAGGAACAATTCTTTCAGGTGGCGTTTCAAAAACAACAATTTAGGGCTTTTGAATTGTGGCCTCGAAATATTTATGAAAGTTCCAATCGTGCAGCTATTTAAAAGGCTATTTGATTATGAGAAAATGATTTATAAGACCTGTTCGGATCCTCAAAAAATAAGTGAGCAGAAGTGTATCGATCATCAGGAAAAATATTCTGAGAACCCAGAAAACCATTAATAATAACACCTGTTATTTTTATTGACGTCTACCCACAAACAACTACCCACGTATTTATTATTAACGGATAATGATGGTTTATTGTGTTCGTAGAATTCACAGCAGTATTACTTGTGAAATCTATTCTCATTCATCCACTGTATTTCTTGTTACGCCACTGCAATCTGGGATCATTGTTCAGAATTATCAACGAATTTCATTGTCTTGTGTTCATACACCGCTAGGTCTTTGTTTTGTTTTCAATTGTCTGAATAGCTAGCTCTATTGATTGTTGGCAAAGGTCATCGCTTTATTATGATACTCCTCCTTCTGTTGTTCGGGTTGGTTTTCCGCTATACGCGTTAAACAGGAAAGTTATGTTTATGAACAAAGTGGATCGATCTGTAGGAAAGTGGACAATCTTTTTACGTTTCTGGAAAAATAAATAATTCATCATCTATAGAGGTTTGGTTGTTTTCAGTTTGGAGTATTAAAAAACACTTTTAAGAGCTGATACTTCAATGTCACTAAAACAAACATTTTATCATTCAGATGTGCTCTTGATGACCTGTCATTTGGTGATAACTTAGTGATCAAAAACGAGAACCAATCTAAATTTCTGTGAATTCACATTGTCAACAACCTCAAATTTATTGAACATATCAAACAACTCAAAAGTAAGATGTGTTCTGGATGTTATGCAGTAAGAATAACTTCAATACATGTTGGGAATCAAAACTGCCAGAACGGTGTATTATGCCCTCGTTGAATCCCACCTACGTTATGGAATACCGTTTTGGGGAGTATGCAATTCATCAGCACTTCTGTCTGTATAAATACTGCAGAAACGGGCTATCAGGTATACGTGTAAGATTAAACTTCGTGATTCGTGCAAACACACATTCGTTGAGCAAAAGATTTCAACAGTGGTTGCTTTGTTCATTTTGGAAACGGTGTTGTGCCTCATTTACAAAAATATGTCCCTATTTGAGGAGTCATCCCATTCTTATAGCACCCGTTTCACCGCGTTGAAATTGTCAATTCCTTTAACAAATTTGGCAGGAATTCAATTTATTACAATGGGATCAAGATGTTTAATCACTTGCCCTCAGATATGAGACAGGCAAATTTGACCAACAAAATATTTAGAATAAGAGTAAAAATATTTCTGGCCGATAGACCCTATTATAATTTGCAAGAGTTCTATAATGATAAATTTACGTGACAAAATGTGCATATTTGAATTTAGGATATATATGATATTTGTTTATATTCTTGTTTGGATATAAATGTTTGATTGTCTGGTGCAATGGGTGTGTTTATTTATGTAATATTATATACAGCGTGTAACAACGAAAACTTAACAGAGCCGTTTTTTAATATAAAAAGTAAGATTTTTAAAAAAAGCTCGGACACGTCGATTTCTAATTAAAGGGGGACACCTTTCAGACTAATCAGATTTTTTGTAGTACGCACCCCCTCGGAGGAGTGCGTCCGACGACAATTATTTAGATAGGGAAAGTAGATCGGGTGGCACCTTGTTTTAAAGGTCTTTCAAAAACCTTCACAACTACGTTATAAGAAAATTTTTGTAACAATTAGTTTTCGAGATAATTTGAAGTTGAAATTGCCATGTTAATAATACATTAGACAGACCACTCGGTAACTTGTATGCCTAAATAAAAAAAAAATTCGAGCAGTTCTTCTTATCAGTTTTTTGTTAAATAAAATCCCTTTTTTAAAATCAATACCCACTCCTTCCAGTTTTCATTAGTACATCTGATTAGTCTGAAAGGTGTTCCCCTCTAATTAGAAATCGACGTGTCCGAGCTTTTTTCAAAAATCTTACTTTTTATATTCAAAAACGGCTCTGTTAAGTTTTCGTTATTACACACTGTATGTGTGATTGATGACTTGTTTACTTTATGGTAATTCATGATCACTTAAATGAAATGAATAAAAATCACTTTTGTGTTTGCCTCTTGTGTTGGCATCTTGGTTCGCCCAACTATCTGTATCTCAAACACCTGTCCTTGCAGCATAGCTGAAAAGTCTAATATAACCAATATTTCAAACTTCAGATTTCAGTTTTATACTTGATAATGGGGTCAAACCCGAAACCGGTCGTTGTCACCTCGTTCAGAGTCGAAAACTATACCAAGTTCATCAGCTGCTCGGGCAGCTGCCCTAAAAGGAAATGCTCCAATTCCTGCTCTCTCATGGTCTCGGAACATGCAGAGAAGGGAATCCGAACTCCTGACGACTTTACAGGCTGTATCCAGTCTGTCATGTAGACACCAAACCAAAAGTCCAAACTCAAAAGTCCACGTCCTCCCTGTTGTCGGGGGAAGTACAACCGTGGAACGGACGATTTGGGATGCAAACTCCTATAGAGATGCATCATTTTTCGGGTCTTTACGTCGAGTTGATACAGCTCCTCCCGAGTCCACTTCACTACTCCAAACGAGTAGAGTAGAGTATTATTATTATTATTATTAACATAGAGAAAATCAACAGGCACAGAAATTGTATATTTTCAGCTTATTTTTGCATGATATGACATATAGTCAGTCAACAGAATAATTCATAGAAAATAATCAGAGCTTCTTGCATAATCCAACTAAACACGTAAACAGGAAAATTAAATGCCAGCGTTTAATATTTTCACAAACGTGCAGACTCTCGTGCGTCACATAAAAATACCTGAATAAATTCTCTCTGCATAGAGGCGAGCAAAAAAAAAGAAACAAAAAAGGAAAAATCGCAATTAAGAGTCCATCGCTGTCGCTCTACATGGCGTCCTAACTCAAATAAAGACCGAAGCCGGAGAACGGGTTTCCTTCTCGTATTTTTTTTTTATCTACAAGAGTATAAATTTCATTCGGGTGACTCGTCTTTATGGCTGGCTTGGTCGACGATGGTCGACGACCATTGTTGCCAATTCAATGAAGTTGTTTTACGAGCGATTGATGTCAAAAATCCGCGAAATCCCATCGAAGAATGCGATACACAAATTCATAGAAGAATAGACGCCTATTTGAATCATCACCTTAGGAATCACACGTTAAAAGGTACGACCTCGTTAGTCTCTAGCTCGCGCAAGTTTCTACTTTTTAGGGTTTTCGTTCGTAGGGGTGTGACAGATGGTTAACGGAAAAACATATTTTAAACATATAAAACAGCCCCTTGAATCTGAATTTCACGAAATGAGGTTCAATGAAAAAATTAACAAAAATAAACAAATAGATGAATTGTTCGAATTGACGCAAATTTAAAGAAATCCCTCTGTATCTGAAATCTCATGAGATGCAGTTGAACACAAAAATAACCGAAATAAACAAATAGATGAAATTATTATGGCTGGTCTCTAACAAATCATTTTCTGTTGCAGGGTCTATCAGCCAAGGTTTTCAGGTTTGACATTTTGTCTGCAACTGCACGAGGAAACGGAACGAACTCTTCCTCCCTCTGAGCTGGCCCGCCAAAGCTTCAGCTCAAGCAATGAGTCACCCAAACCAGTCAGTAAGTCATTATGATAGATATTTCAGAAGATGGTCCACTAGTATCATTCCAGTGCTGCACATTCCGGCCTGAATAGTTACAGGTTACCTGAGAGGATCACGACGATGTCTCTTGGCTGGTGAGTACAATTTGTACCCTGCAGCCATGCGACAATCCTACTCCTCATCACCCTGTATGCCACCACTCCCGAAGCCAGTGCGCAGAAGCATACAGACTTCTGATTAAAAGGTTCATGAATATCTACTGGCGGATGGCCTATTCCTAGATACACACCCTACCACTACATCTACAAGGATTTGGATCTTAGCACCCAGTGAGTGGATGTTCTCCTGAGTAACCACGCCTATAACATCGTCTAGCGAATTCAGACACACCCTAACCTAGTGCTGCGTGATTTCCAGGACGCGACGATCCCAGATTCCGCGAGAGAGACAAGCACTTAAGGCCAGTGGAGCAAAACCAGAGACCAACTAGGAGAGTCGCCGTCTGACAGCTCCAGTAAGTATCAAAAACTCCTCAGACATACACACATACACAATCCTGTTCTTAGACACACATCAGTCCGTGTACTCGTCTCCAGATAGGTACAGGAATCATCTTCACAGTCAGGTACAACAAGTATGAGATAAAAATGCAGTATAAGCACCATCAGAGACTGACTTTCAACCAAAAGGGATACCAATATCACTGAAGTTCCAAGCAGCAGGTTGAAGACCACTCCGAATCGAGTAGGAGTGTACAGTTGTTGGACTATATTAGGGATGAACTACGATGTCTAACAGGCCTTACAGATCACTGTCATTTGAATCATCATATGCAGATACTTGGACTGTAGAAAAACAGTGTGTGTCGCCTCTGTTTGGAACAGACCTAACCTAACCCTACCCAATCCTAGATCAAGTAACATTGGTTTCATTCACTTTTCTACGAAGGAGTAGAAAAATATGTTAAAGATCGTTGAGTAGTTGTTACACAGAATACAAAAGAGCAAAAGACGATTTGGTTGATCTGTTTGAACCGTTAGTTTCACTCATGATTCAAAACTGACTGAAAATGAGCCAAAGGCACTCTGAGACAATTTGACAGGGTGTAGATCCGCAAATAGCAAAATGCGTATCAAACAAGATAGTGAAAATATGCATATTTTGCACTCGGATGGCAACACTGTCGACATCTATCGCGTAAGGGGGCCTTTGATGGTTTTATTATATTTAACGATTTCCCAGACTGTTTTTTTGCAATCGGCTTTCGATTATTTGTAAAAGTTCGCTAACCGAAAACTAATCGAATGACGAAATTCGTGATTGGGTTTGGTAATGACAAAATTTCATTGGCGACATCGAACTCGTCAATTTAACTTAACAAATAATGAACTCATATAAGCAATTCCTTTTTGGTGCTGGACTGAGAGTTCTTTCTTTCGTTTTTTCTTGTTCTTGTTTCTGTTTTGCCTATATGAATCACGAACAGCATTTTCAATGCTCTGTTCCAATAATTGAACTTAAATTTATAATTCAAAGCAACTCATGGGCTCCTTGTTCATATTTTCTAGGGTCATCACGCTAGCTTTTTTCGACACTGACACAGACTGTAACCACAAAAATACTCTGACAAAATTCAACACAAACAGAATTTAACGACCTTCTAGAATCTGGCCTAATAATTCACAAACTCACGAACCTAAACAAAAACAAAGAAAAAAAAACGAGCCGAGTCAAGAAATACCATCTCACCCGCATACATCCAAAAACATGTTTACTGGCTAATAAAAAAAAGTAGGTAAAAAAGCGGAACGAACGACCTAGTGCGGTCGTAAAAGAACCCTCTGTTTTTCTTATTTATTGACAGACGTGTTATATTAGAAAATTTAGAAGCTTTAATGACAACGTATTGTGTTGAAAGTTCAGAGCCTGCGATGACACTCATCACTTCTCCAATGTCAAGTGAAGGTCGTGACATAAGTGTTTTTCTGCCTTGCTGTGCTGTGTGCCACAGAACGTCAACATGTGTATACCGAGTGTGGTAAATGAGTAAATTGTCTGGTAAATGACGTTGCTTTCCTCTTTGAGGTGCAGTTTTTGTTCATTCTTCGATTAATTATCTTGTAACTGTTATATAAATATTGAGAGGTACAGTTCAAGTAAACGATATAGTCTAACCTACCTTCCAATAGCTCCCATTTAATAATATGGTTGAGGAGCTAACTAATTTCGCTATTCAATTTTGGGGATGCAGTCAAAATTGCTGGGCTGTTGTTTAAAGAATACTCTTTGTTATATGGTCGAGCTTTCGAGAATGTTTATTCCCTTTATCAAGACATTAACTTGAGGTTATAGTAAAAAGTCGAACGTTTTACTGAGAAACACAAACTTAGTACTTTTCATTATGGTAGCTACCAGAAAGCTTTCTAGTTGCTACCACGCCACTAGTAAGTGCCATGCATGGCCGTTGAAATAAAATTTAAAATTTCAAATCCTTTAAATGTTACTTCTGAATAAGTTTTATATATATTTTTTCTTTAAACCATAAAAATTTAATGTGTGACACTTTTCTACATAATGAAAAGGACTAAGTTTGTGTTTCTCAGTGAAACGTTCGACTTTTTACTATAACCTCAAGTTAGTAAGTACTTTTTTATCTATTGTTTTACAATTTTGCTTCAATGTTATCAATTTATTGTAGATGTCTTGATAAAGGGAATAAACATTCTCGAAAGCTCGACCATATAACAAAGAGTATTCTTTAAACAACAGCCCAGCAATTTTTGACTGCATCCCCAACATTATTCCGTATTTCT
>NW_019291397.1:51586-75373 GCF_000500325.1 Leptinotarsa decemlineata | reverse complement strand
TAAAAGATTTTTTATTTTTGGTACAACTTATCGAAGCAGAAAGCGGAACAAATGACTAAAGAACAGTGACTGAATGGAATTATTTATTGAACTTTCCATTATTTTTTGTCTTACAGACTGGGGGAGAACAGTGTGGGGGACTTGGTTGATATCTGAATGAAGTAATGTTGTACGTCATTTCGATTGATCTTTTCTTGAGCAGACTTGAAAGGGATATCTTTGATAGTTATAGTAATTGCCAATTAGACGTTGCGACCTCGTTAATCTTTGGCTTACACTTTCAATTTTTCAGGTTTGCAGTTCATAGCAAGATGACAGCTCTTACAAGTGTGTTTTCTAAATTCCATTAGTAGACACTGTATTGATATTTGTTCGTGTTTGGTTGAGCAAACGGTAAGCAAGAAAAATATAATTTTCTTTCGCATTTCCATATCATTCAAGTAAGCAAATTGGTTTTGAGTCAAACAATTTGCTTGGATTCTGGAATTTTTTCACTTCATTTTAGGTAATGAAGACAAAAACAAGTAACACAACCCTGTAAAAAAGGACGCCTTGTTGATGATAATCATGATCTGTGATGGAAATCATTGAAAAAATTTCAATTTATGATTCATTTCAATATCCTTGGACCACTAAATCAATGATTAATTACAAAAAAATGTATTATAAGCATAATCTGGCCTGACTAGGTATGATTACAATGTCACATTTTTTACAGTTGTGGTTAGTTTCATGCACCAGTAAGTACAATTATGAAAGAGACCACAAATAATGAACAGCAGAAAGTGCAAGCAATGAATGGAATATTCAGGGTGGATAGACAAACTGAAACAAATATATCCGTTATCACAAAAAGCATCAATTAGAAATCACAGAGATTCTAGGGTTTCCCATAGAAAATGGAATCTTTTTTTTTGTGGTTCCAAATTGAGGTAACATTCCTTATGCTTTCTCAGGGCACATGATTCTTGCACCTAATGATCATCTATCTGACGATGTGGGGAGTGGTCACAGATTATCGAAGCTTGGTTGCAGAAACGGACTGGCGTAACTTTTCAGATGAAATAATAATAACCGAAATAGTTTTTGTTAAAAAACCAATTCAAAATCTGAATTTGTTCAGCTGCTCACTTATTACTTAGTTGCAGTTCAAACTCATAATCGCACCCGTGCCCAAACAATAATTAGGATTATATTCGAACCATTCTCGAATATTCTAAAGCATTTCGGGAATGATTCCAGGGCACATATTATAACTGGAAGATAATAATACTCTTTACTGACGCAATGCATAGTTTTTCATTTTAAATCGACAGAAGTCAAATGCGGTGAACGAGCAGGTCATTCCAACGGACCCCCCTACCAATCCACATACCTGGGTATGTCTGATCCAACTAATCCCTTACAGGATAATGAAATTGGGGGCACACCATCTTGTTGGAAAACAACTGGATTCTCGAGTTCGTTTTGATTGTCGGACACAATTTCTTGAATCCGTGGGTGAATGAGGTTCTGAAGTAACTCCAGAGATGATTTAACAATCAGATTTTCTTCTAGATTTATTTAAAGTTGATTTCTTTTGCCTTTTTTGTTGTGTATGATTTGGAGCTGACCTGGTCTGGGGGCTTCAATTTTCGAATATAGTCAACATCGTTTCATTTATCAACATCGGAAACTCAACAGTTTCAATCTCCTTTTGGTTACAAAGTTACGAATTATCATTTTTGCCAATCTCCAATTCATACACCAATAACTTTGCAACCGTTTATTAAAATTTAATTCAACAGTGGCGGTCCTTGTTTAGAGAATTGAAATGTGTTTCGACTCAAAAAGAATGCTCAGGATGTGGAGTTTACTCCAGATCACTGAGCATAAGGATTAAGTGGGGAATGAAAAAAAAAAACAACGTGGTTCAAACAGAACTGGCTGGTACCTCAATCACCACAAAAGAAATAACCAGGAAAGGATTTTTTGGCGAAAACATAAAGATCTGCACTAATAGTAGACAAGCCCTATTAGCCTAGAACAGACAACGTGTTACCTCAGGGCTAGTACTAGAGTGCCATCAAGATTTAGCCAAAGCCTCGGTAGATAATAATATCATCCTGAGGTGGTTTAAAGAGCACGACAGGAGTAAAGGTAATCGCATGGCCGACTCTTTAGCTAAGGAAGCGGCTGGACTAAGAATTTCAGGACCCAGTGGCACCTTCGGCCTCATGACTTCGGCAATTTCAGAACTAGCCAAATGTCACACCCATGCTCAATCCCTAAAGAGGTGGGATGGAATCAAAGGATGCAGTCTTGCCAAGATCACCCTGGGTGACCCTGGGAAGCTGGCGCTGAAGCAATATCTGGCGATGACCAAGAAAACCTACGCTTAACAGTAGGATTTCTGACTGGCTACTGTCAACTAAGGAAACACCTCCATAATATGGGGCTAGTGGACACACCTCTATGCAGGATGTGTGATCATGATGATGAGACTGTCAGGCATGTCCTGTGCGAGTGCCCGGAGTTATCGTCAATAAGAGAGTGTGTGTTCGGCGAGTCTGGGCCTACACCTGCCGATATAAAGAAGAGGTCTTCTAGTGACCTGTCCAACTTCCTGGAAAGGACAGGATGGAGACTCACCCTCCGTACTCTACAGATACAGAAAAGTTGGCAGCGCTCTCTCTGCGACGAGTGACGTCAAACATAGGTTTTTTATAAAAAATAAGTGATTCCTCTTCATAGAAATTGTATGACTTGCCCCGTTCGAAAGTTGAGAGGAGGAGCACTGTTTACATCCACGCTGTATGTTAATTTATTAGAGGATTGTGTATTATTTTCATCGTTGTCGCTGCTTTCTCTACAAAAGTTATTTTCTTCATAGCAATAATGCATATTTCTTCTTCTCCCTTTATACCCGTTCCTCATACAAGCCCAAAATAAAAGGTCACAGATAAAACCTTTCCATTTTCTCCGACAACCAGGCGGCAATATAGGCGCTCAGCTCATTTCAAATCTTCTCAAGACTGGTGGGAAGCTGTCTGAGCACACTCAAGGAGCTAGGTACCCAAAATAGGGTATCTGTAGCTTGGGTACTCGGAGGAGGGTCACAAGGGCAATGAGGAGGCCGATGTTCTAGCCCGTGATCGGCCCAAAACCCTTCTGCAAGCCGAATCGATAGATTGGTGGAATAAGCTCCCAGGATTGAGGCAGTCGAAAGAGTTGTTAAAGAAACCATCGCTCAGATTCACAGAAGACCTGCTAAACCACAACAGTAAGGTTGTAAGGGTAGTGGTGGGTCTACTAACGGGGCATAGCCGATTCAGGTAATATATGTGCAATATGGGTCTGACCGAAGAAACCCAATACAGGTTCTGTCAAGAAGAGGAAGAAACCGCACTGCATGTGCTCTGTGAATGCGAAGCTATAGCAAGGCTGAGACATGCAACATGCGGGGAAGAGAGGAAGAGAAACCAGAGGCTGACAGCTATATGAAGGGGTCAGTGTCAAGGCTATGGAGTCTCATTAAAGAGATCAAGCTAGACAATGAGCTCTAAAAACCAAGGAGCATCACAATGGATCTGAAAAGCTCGCAGTGAATCAGGCCAGGAGCTAGCTCTCCGATAATCTAACCTAAATACTCGTTTTCCATACAAGCCCAAAATAAACACAGCTTATAGAGTGTTCAAAAGGATTCGTTATCAAAATCTGCAGTTTGCAATTGTTTACAAGTGACTCCACCTGCGCTCAGACATTATTATCTTATTACAACCCTCCCCGATGTTCACATGAATGGCGCTTGTTTCTCTTTTGACGAAACTTGCCTTGGAGTTGCAAATAGAATACAGATGCCGTCGTCAACCTAATTATCTCTCTACGACCCGTTCGGACCGTTGATTATGTACATTTTTCCGAATGTACTTCAAAAGCAACTTGATTAAAGTCGACGAACGCTAATTAAACGGTGCTTAATAAGGCTCGTGGCCCGTATTGAGGGCGAAATTACGGCTCATCGGAGAGCAATTCCAGAAACTCCATTTATGCGCCTTATTGAAGCTGCTAAACAGGTTGCGAGTCAATTACTCAAGATGGAGTGAATTGTCGGGACGTAAAGCGAGAAAGGAAAGTGGTTCTCTCTGCCAGTACGGGCGATAAGCTCAATTGAATGGATTCTGAGGGAGAGGCACAAACCCTGATGGATTCCGAAGGAAAATTGAGCAGGGGTAGAATGAAAAACCTACAGGAAAAGTTAATATGTTTCGAACATGGTGAAGTAATGTACATAATGAAGAAAAACATTTTCTGTAGAGAAATAGTATTTGTTGGTGTTTATTTTTCAGATTGTGTAAGGCTATAAACACCTAAAAAGTAGTTGGAAACATTGAATAAATAGTTATTGATAGTAATATCAAGTTGATACGGTAATCAAGCAACCTTTAAGCCCCTTCTGTTGATATACCAGATAAAAAAATCATTATTTAAGACGCACTTCAGAGCAGACCAGAAATTTGACATTCGAAATGAAGTGTATTAAAATGAAGCAGATATTTTCAAAAACAATGAAACAATTGAATTTATCCTCTTGTTTAACGGGAACTTGACTCAAATTAAGAATTATGAAATGTCCGCAGATATGTTTCTATGTAAACTATCCGGTGGAAAACGAAATTATCTTTTTTCGATGAAAAATAATGAGTTTAGTTTCCTTTGAATTAACAGACAGAACGTGATTGAAACCATTGTTCAAATTTCTTGAAATCCTCATTAATATTGTTTTTTCCAAAACCATTAGCTTTTTATTTGAAAATAAAATCAGATATTTTGAATGTACAATGAATATGGAATTGGACCCAAACATGATCCCTGAGGAACGCTCTTATTCATCAAAGATCTGTCGGATTTCACTTCATTCATCTGCAGAATATGAGTTAGAAAAATCATTCACTTTCCTTCTAATACCCATTGCCTCAATATTTTCAGAAGAATTGTATGATCAACAGAGTTGAATGCCTTCTTCAGATCCACAAAGGCAGCTACTACTTATTTTCCTTATCAGATTAACATGAGTGAAATCAATCGACATCAGTATACCCCTTTTTTTTTTAAACAATATTGGTTTGGAAAAATGCATGCATTTTATTGATGAAATCAACTCTTTCTTTTCAAATTTTTGTTCCAAAATTTCGGAAAATATATTAAATTATTCTATTGGGCTGTGATTTTCGAGATCATCAGCCTTTTCATTTTTAAATATTTGTGTCACTGATACATGATTCGAATCACTGGAAAAAATACTTTTATGGAGTATTCATTATTCAATTTACTTATCAGTTCAACCAATATATTTCTGAATATGAAAATGCCTTTGGTAACATGTTTTTTAGGAGTGCCTATAACTTCTAGATTTTTTTTTTCTTTTTCAGTTCATCAGTGATAATTTTCCCGTACACTCGTAATACCTTTACCAAAAACTTAGGTAATGTTTCGAAATATTAAAAAAATAAATACATTTTTGTGCAACTTAAAGGTTTGTATGTATCGGAATTCGAATGAATACATAAAAAATCCGTGTAACATCGAAAAACTCACCTTTATCCGGCGGTTCCGGGGGAATTCCAGCCTCTAGGACAGCAAACCTACCCGATCTAGGTTTCCTTGAGTTTACGCTGCAGGTAACACTCGGCAATCCCTTTATCAGGCGATTCTGAAAAACAAAAATCAATAAATAAAGGCATATCTCATGAATACATTCAATTGTCCAAAAGCCAAAAATTCTCTGTAAAATCTAAATAAAAATCATATTTTCAGTAAATTTATTGTTCAGCAGTTTGTGGGTTGGTAATAAACCTATTTATATCAGTGAATCAACAACCACTTGTCTTAATTATAAGCTGTCATTCAAAATGAATGTGTTGCCTCACTAGATATTACCGAGCAAGCAAATATTGCGATGAATAATTTGCTGCCAGCAAAATCAAGAGAAAACTACGAATATAATTTCGAAAGTTTTATGAGTTGGGTAGAGAAGAAAAGCATATCTTCGTATTTCGAAGACGTTCTTCTCGTTTATTTCGAAGATTTAGCAAAAATTTTGAAACTACCGTCATATGGATGATTTACTCCATGCTGAGAAATACCCTGGATATCAAAAAAAAATGTTGACATCAGTAAATATTCTAAATTACATGCCTCTCTGAAACGTGTACTATATCTGAGAGGGACTACTTTGAGAGAAAGAGAGAGTATATGTTTATTATTCAAGATACATGTGGTAAAAAGAGAACATGTAAATAACTACATTCAGATGAATTTACAATTACATAAGTACATGAAAATAATACATATAAATAATCACATCTAGGTAAAAGTACACATATATTATTACATATAAGCACCGTCAATTTCATATCGTTGCGTCATTAAAATATTGTATCAGACTGTAATAGGCTTTAGATGCCAGTCTTTCATGTAACTTTCTCCCAAAAGTTTCAAGAGAATCCATGTTCTTTATCTCTTCAGGAAGTTTATTATACATTTTGACACCGACATACATTATTGGATCTTTGATGAGCGTGGATTGTTATTTTCATATAAATATTTTTTCTTGCAGATGAGACATGTAGCTTCTAAAACGCAGATTGAGGTTATTGTTAGTATTCCGTGTTTCAGTAAAAGAGGTTTGCAAGAACTCAACCTATTTACTTGGCACAAATACCGCACCGCTCGAACCACAGAACTGGATTGCGTATCTCAAGTTTGACTCAATGAGAGCAAAAGAGACATTTTTTGCCGCAGCATAACCTAACTCTTTAGAGACCTGAGGGTAAAACATTTAAATGTGAGAAATTTGGTTTTATAGAAATTTAAACATAGAAAATTCTTGTAACATTTTTTTTGAAGCAAATTCATATCTTCGAAGTGCCATAGAATGGAAGTGGCAAATAAAGTGAAGGAACCAGATATATCTAAGAGAGAAAGATCATTTATATACAGAAGAAATATATATGTACCTAAAACTGGTCCTTGAGGTACTCCTCAACTAACTTTTAGTAATCCGGATGTATAGTCAATTTTAACCAGTTGGTTTCGTCCTGTCAAATATGATTCTATCCACTTCAGAGCCATGTCTCTTATACCATAGTGAGAGAGTTTCTGCAGTAATAATACAGAAAGGAATAAAATATAAATTGATGAATAAAGAAATATGTTTTGAAAAAAATCAAATTTACCGTCTTTTTTGATCAGATCTCGTATATAAAAATGTAATTTTATACTTTTGAATTAATTTCTTATCGAAATCGATTAATTTTTCCTCTTATTTATTTTTATTATTCAGGACTATAGCCTGAAAGAGTTAAAGATCCACCTATACTTCCACTTTCTATCTATTCCCGAAGCTAGAATATATACTAACATACATAGCTTTTGCTAGGTATTACATCAACCCTGTATTTTAGTCATTTTCGATAAAAGATTTTTTATTTTTGGTACAGGAGTAGACATTCATGAACCGGAGTTTTCGCAATACTTAGCCGGGGTGACAGCCTTACACCCAGCTTACTGAGAAAAGGGCAAATTCTCGATATTTTGCGTCGCGCTAGAGATACTGAAATAAGTTATTTGAAAAAGTTGCCCAGAAATCGATTTTGACCCTACATACCAAATTTTATCCCAAAATTCGAAATTTTATTTTTTTTATATTTTATATTCAAGTCTGATTTTCAATTAACGGTTCCGAATGAGAAGCTATAGAAATGATAAAATAGTCAAAATTAATGTATTCAAAATGTATATTGAGTTTTTCACTCCTATTCCTACATTATAACGAATTTATTATATTCATAGAGCCATTATTTAGATCCACTGATTGAAAATTGGACGAATATGAAATTCGAATTTTTTGCGTTGAAATTCGGTATACAGGCTCAAAATCGATTTCCAAGCATTTTTTTCAAATCATCAACGCGAAGCAAAATATCGAGAATTTGCCTTTTTCGGAGAAAAAGGATGTCACTTGGGATAAGTATCACGAAAAGTGCGACACATGAAGGTCCACGCCTGCACCAAAAATCAATTATCTGCTTTCAAAAATGACTAAAATACCTAAGTGTCTTCATCCTAAATGTGTCACACTATAATCAAAACAGGAATGATGCAGAGAAGATCAGTATGGCTCTTGATACGCATGACACGCAGAATCTTGTAATGTTCCACATTTTTGCCCTCTCAACCAGATTCCAAGTCAAGGATTCACAAAACTGGGGTTTAGTCTGAGTCACAAAATCCATTTTTTGGAACTTCTTTCCAAGGGCATCGAAAAAAANTTTACACAGATTTAATCTTTGAACGTCATGTACAGTCCAATGCTAAGGATGAACACTTTGTAGTGGTCCAAGAAGTAATTGCGGAATATAAATATTTGTTGACCCTTTCCAAAGTTCCTGAGTCCTCAAAAATGTTGACCCTCGAAAGAACTTGAAACAATAATAAATATTATTACTTTAGAAACGACTATGAAGAAAACTCTATGAAACACTCATTCATCAGACGATGGCAGACAAGCAAGCAACTCCCATTTGATTTATCTTGACACAAGGTTCACCTTCACCCAAAAAGAGTGGAAACAAAATTTCCCCTTCTGCAAATTGTGGCCTTGAGCCTACGCTGCGTCGAAAAGGAGGAAAGAAAAAGGGCGATAATTACATTTCAGAGGGAATCCAGAGCGAATGATGAGGTCGAACCGGAAAAAAATAATTACGTTTTTTCGTTGGATTCCTTCACAAAGTTATTCGATGAAGTTCGGGCGAATTTTAATTGTGACGATATGAAACTCGTTTTCCCAACGAAGTTGATTACTTTTCAACGGATATCAGCCTAAATGGGGATATATTAAGGGGAAAATTGCCTCAGACTAGGGTTTCTTTTAATTTGATTTTAATCCAACGATGTAGTTATACACGTGCCTGTAGAGTCGAGCAGATTCTATAGTAATCCAACAATCGAGTTTGATATATTTCCAATTCATTCATCATGTACGGAATATATAACAAATTCATATTTGTATGTAACAAAGAATTATAGGTTTGATTGATTACATTACTAATGGAAACATTTTGAGCATTATTCTTATTAATTATTCCGTGAGATCACCGAACTAGATTCGAAATAACGTCGCATACAATGGCGGTTCGGCATGTAAACGCGTATCCGAATGAGCCAATATTCCGTAACGTAACACCGTATTGTTCGGCTCAATGCAAGATGAGAGGAATCATTTCTGGAAGCATTTTCAGCTTTATCCTCATCAACTATTCCGTGAGATAACCGAACTAGATTCGAAATAACATCGCATTCAATGTTGGTTCGGCAAGTAAACGGGTATTTGTATGAGTCAATGTTCCGTAACGTAAGACCGTACTGTTCGGCTCAATGCGAGGTGAGACGGTTCACTTCCGTAAGCATCTTAAGCTTCATTCGTATTGAATATTCTGTGACATAACCAAACTAGGTTCGAAATAACGCCGCATACAATCGCGGTTCAGCATATAAACGCGTATCCGAACGAGCCAATGTTCCGTAACGTAACACCGTACTGTTCGTCTCAATGGGAGGTTCCGCATCTTCCAAAAGCATCTTAAGCTTCCGTCGTATTAATTATTCCGTGACATTTGTATTTATATGAGCCAATGTTCCGTAACGTAAGATCGTACAGTTCGGCTCAATGCGAGGTGAGACGGTTCACTTCCGTAAGCATCTTAAGTTTCATTTGTATTAAATATTCTGTGACATAACCGAACTAGGTTCGAAATAATGCCGCATACAATGGCGGTTCGGCATGTAATCGCGTATTCGTATGTGCCGATATTTCGTAACTTAATACCGTACTGTTCGGTTCAATGCAAGGTGAGACGGTTCAAATTCGGAAGCATTTTGAGTATTATCTTTATCAATTATTCCGTGAAATAACCGAACTGGATTCGAAATAGCGTCGCATTCAATGTTGGTTTGGTATGTAAACGGGTATCTGTATGAGCCAATGTTCCGTAACGAAACACCGTACTGTTCGGCTCGATGCAAGGTGACACGGTTTGCTTACGAAAGCATTTAGAGGTATGAAATAATTCCGCAATTCCGCATGCACCAGGCAAAGATACGCGATACATATATGCTCGTCCCGAATTGTCGCCGTGTATAACTAAGAAATGGTGTGCAGGCCTGTACGGTACGCGCCTCAAAGTGATACGGACAAAAATACAACAGTACTCCATCCCCTCCAGCTGTAACGTAACATGTTCTTGGTTACCTTACGGGCCTATTTGTTACAAATGGTCGCGCACCTTACAGGTAAGTGAATCAGTGTGATATGGATAAAAAGCAACAGTATCACGTCTCCAATAGCCATAACGTAAGGAGTTCGCGATTACGTTACGGATCGTTCATTACAAATAGATACACGCCTTAGGATTGATACAATTTTGCATGCATTCAAATTATTTTTCGTAACCTGTGTTCCACTTTGAACCTGATGTTTCAAAAATGAAGTTTTGGTATCGTCAACAGCTTCTCGAGGTGAATTATTAAAATGGTGATTCTGATTATAGGTCTCCTAGGTGGAATGATCCCTTCATCTAATATCAAGGGCATAACTGCTTGCCTGAAAACAGCAGAAATCCCAGTTGTCCAAACGGAGAAAACTCCTTTCCAGTATGTATCCTTTTTATTACTACCCTTAAATTATACAAAATAATCAACATTTTTCTACAGTTTTTTAAACATGCCTGCAAATTCAGTCCAGTATTGGTTTGGCAACATTCTTTATTGAAAAATAGGCAAGTGAGGACGTAATTAGAAAGTTTTAGTGATTAAGTTCATGGTATCAATCCATCGGAAGTGAGATAAACGAAGTTCAACACAATCGAATACTTTTCAAAACCTATTTTTACTGTGCCATTCTCTGGGAGAAAACTCACCAATTTGGCCAACCGCTGATACGTATCATGACACCCATTTCACAGAACGAATTTTAGTTCTGTGATCCATTCATTGTGGGAAAAGTTCCTCACGTTTTCGTTCTGGGTAATCACCAATAACGACGAAACGTCGAATCGAATCGAAGATCTCTTCCCTTCAAGGTCAACGTGACGGCCTAAAGTCTTCAGTTCGCGCAAAAAGTTTAATGAGAAGACGCGAATCGAGAGAACGTGCGCGAATGTAAGAACGAACAGACACACCACTCAAAACAAATATGGTCGTAAAACGTAACCGGTCCGGCACAGTGCAAAGAATGCACATAAAAGCGGCCATAAAACGTGTGTGTAAGACGACTATTCAAAGGTTAAACCAGTTTTCGAAATAAATTGCATCGCCTGAGATAATGCAAGGAGAAAAGGCAATCAATAAAAGGAAATAAGGCGCGACGCAATGCAGGGGCGTATCCAGGGTCGGACCATTTTTGCTACACTTGTTCATTTCCTACAGGACTCCTGAAGATACTGTAGCTTCAGGTACTCCAAGGCAGATACATCACCAGAACAATCAGAAGCCGCAACACCACCTCAATTGAGAGGCTGGCCACCCCCTTGACGCCCCACGGGGGCCCAAGAAGGCCCGTGGGTTGGGCTACCCATCGGGCGCGTCCCCAGGTAGCGTATAGGTGAACGGCCAGGGGACTGGAGGCCCTGTCCGGGAAGTCACTGACCAGGAATCCGGACGGGGTCGCCGGATTTCTGGTCAGTGGCTGAAATAAGTAGGGTGAGGGGAACTTAAACTCCCCAAAAGTCTTTGTAAAACATGCCACCGTGGACCAGCCTACCCAAGCTAAGGTGAAAGGAATCGTGCCGACAACTGAATAGCCACAGGGTGATATGCGGTCACGAATGATCCCCTTGAGGAACTGGGCGAAACCTCATTATTATCAGCCTACCTCTGGTAATCCGGGGCTCTACCAGAGGTGACCAACTCTTCCCTTGCTACTCGTGGGAACACACATGAATGAAACAACACAAAAACATAAACAACACAAACAAAAAACCAATCCCGAGGCTGGATATAAGTGCTCACCTCAATCTAAGGCGGTGGCTGGGGATGAATACGAATGTCCACCCCAATCTACCGCTTGGAATGAGGCTGGACATAGCAGATCACCTCCAACAGCAAGGGCACTTCCTGCGGCGGACACGAAGAGCTCCGCCTTGAATAAAGGCAAGAAACCGGCTGCCCCTGCAGGAATGCTCCCTCACTTGTGCATCTCCACGAACGGAACCCCAAGAAGGTTGAAGAAGCCGCGCAACGGCAGTAATATCGCTGCACCTTCCAAAACCTTCGCGGATGCCACCGTGAGACACCTCAAGATTGCCAAGATACCAGATAACACTGCAATCGAGACGCTGGCCACCCCGTTGATACCTCACGGGAGCCCAAGAAATATTCCAAGGAAAATGCTCTCATTTCCCCCAGCCAGGCTCCTAGGAGTCCTGGAGGATATTCCGGAGCGGTTCTAGGACATCCTCGACGAGTTCCCGCTGGCGATCTGGTAAAGCACAGCTCACCAGAGAAGACAAGAAATAGTTTTACTTATCCACCAAGACCCACCCACTCCATTACGGACAACTCTACCCACATACAACAACAGCAATGCCCAAGGAATAAGAGAAGAACCACTAACCCGACCAACATAGCATAAAAACATTGTACCCACCAAAACCAAACATAAACACCCAGCAGGAAGAAAACACATACTACTAACCTAGATTGAGGTACACATAAAACATTTTTTTTTTGTAAGTCAACACAGCCCTTGAAGACATTAGCCTATAACACGGCCCCGCAGAAAACTCATGTAATAATAACCTACCAACATTAATAGAAAATAAACTTATTCGATCGATCGTTCCCTAAACTTTTTCATGACAACCATTCCAACAATATTGTTCTCTGTGTTATTTTAAACAGGTCCTTTGTTGGATGTTTGCTTCTTTTGGCCCAGTAGCCCTGTCATTATTATTCCGAGCCGACTCCCTCTGTTTCAATGTAGTTCCACAGTTTTTTTTCCATGGTCCTCTTCATTAAGGTTTTCCTGTTGCATTCGCAGATGTATTTTCAAAGTACTCTTCATGTTTCATATTCACCTAATTCTTGATCTGATTCCGTACCAAAACCTTTGGTATCCCCATAGCTGGTTCAGGACTAATATGTAGAATGTAGCACACTCATCAATTTTTTCGTTCATTGGGTTTCTTGAGTGTCCAGGAAATAGAGGAAACCTTCAACGATTCGCCAGTTTCCTCAGCTATTAACGGCATTCCCGAACCAATGTACATGTCTCTTATGTGGTCCCGAGTGCAGCCAATTTAAGTTTGAAGACGCTGCGTTGTTTAGTAATTGTTTGGCAATTTGTTAAAATGGAGGATATTGATCATTGTTATGTGGTACAATACTTTCATTTGAAAGGCTTCAGTCCAACCATTAAAAAAGCTGAACTGGATTCTACTCTGGGTGAGTCTGCTCCTTCGTTTACAACAGTGAAATATTGGGTAGCAGAGTTTGAACGAGGCCGTACAAGACGCCAAGAGGAGCATCGTAGTGGTCGACCAAGTGAGGTGACGAGCGTTATTACAAGATGTCAAGGGGTACTGTCTACATTGTATACCTGGTGTAACCGACCCACGCTCGCCACCATAACTTTTTTTGTCTCCTGGTATCGATGAGGAATTTTTATGGTTCAAATGGTATCACAATTTGGAATGGATCATCAAAAATTATCCAAACTTTTGAATTACAAATGGAACAGCCTGCGAGTTTAGACATTTTTAGACTTAGCAGTTCATTCAGAAGGAATATAGTATTTTGAAATAAACTTATTTTCAATAGTAATGGCCACATATCTCGCTCAATAGTTTTGACATTCATCGAAAACCTAACGTTGGCAAATATTCAGCCTATTCCCAAAAAGAGCAAAAAAATCTTCCAAATAACTATAGACCAGTCGCTTTGCTATCAGTGATATCGAAAATCATGGAGAAAAACGTAAACTACCATATCTTTAATTATCTGGAAAGTTTCAACATCTTGAGCGATCATCAATATGGCTTTCTGAAACAAAGATCAACAGGCAACCTTCTGATGTTTGTCACCCATATTTGGAATAACGCAATCGAGAAACATGAAGATTCAAGAGCTGTTGCGCTTGATATTTTCAAGACCGTTGGCTGTGTGGCATGAAGGTTTGCTGGCCAAACTTCGATGCTATGACGTCGAATTATTTTTCTGTATGGGTCTCCAGCTTCCTCAAAGAACGTTCCCCACAAGGGGCCTTCTCCACCCCTCTTTTTATTGTATATCAACGACTCATTGGAGAAACCAAGAATCCAATATATTGCTTTGCTGACGACTTGTCTCGTCTTGTCATTCCATTTGGATTCCAGCACATCGGCTGTGGATGCATATCACCGTCGGTAGGAGGTTGCATATCTTAATGAGGTTCTAGAAGTGATTTCGAATTGGAATTAAAGTAACCAGGTTCAATTCAATGTACTATTCAGGCGGATAAAGGGTGATTATCAGAGACGATAAATCGTCTTCTGTATTTTCTGACATATGGGGCGATAATAACACATTTTTTGAAACGGACGCTCAACAATGTGGTGTCCTGTAAATCCCAGCATAATTGATTGCTCGGTGGAGCGCTTCTAGCATATATAACACATAAAACTGATAAAAACTCGTCAAGACTATAACGCGCTTGCGCCTAGTGTTGCAGTTTTAGTACTTTTCCACCATTGGTTATCAGACCAATCTAACTGGCCTGGAAGGCAAAAAGGTTGCTGACTCCCTTGGAATGGAAGGTGCTGCGAGCAGCTTCATCGAACCAGAATCGCTTTAGGCTTTGCCAAACAGCAGCACTGTGCTGTAAGCAGCTCCATCGGACCAGAACCTGCCATTGGCATCGCTTTAGGCTTTGTTGGACTTCTGGTAGAATCTTCCAGGATTGGCTCACTCCAAGGCGTTTATTCACCCTTTGAAGCTTGATACCAAACAGTTGTTGGACTACAGTAGAGATGAACTACGATGTCTTACAGGCTTTCTTACAGGTCGCTGTCATTTGAATCATCATATGCAGATACTCGGACTGTCGACAGACAGTCTGTGTCGCCTCTGTTTGCCTACCTATGTGTGCCTACCCCACTGAGGACCGAATCAGATTTCGGCAGAGCCGTACAGTAATGGACTAATTTCTAAAGTTTCTTGGCTTCAGAATTTATGTAATATACCCTCTCAGAAGCTCAAACTAGGTATCAGTATTACAAAGATTTGACTTTACTTTTTTACAGAAACGAAAGGCACATACGTCTATAATATTTCTGTAAAACTCTTGAACAATCAAATTGATTCATGCTAGATAATATCGTATATCAATATTTTTTCATATACTAACCTCACGAAACCTCACAAACTTTATTTGAAAAACATATATCACAACATTTTATGTTGTGATATGAAATTACTATGGATCTTCATTAAGTGACGGCCGAATCAATCAGAAAAGTATATCAAATATATTTGTGTCTAGACAATAATTACGACTAAACTGCACTTTCATTTGTATACGGGCGCAAACTAATATCATGCTCAAAGCTCCAATCTTTGTTATGCGCATAAACTATAATATTTTCTCTTATACATTAATTAGTTGAGTTGAAAAATGAAACTAGAACCTATATTCGATGTTGATGCTAAATTAATATATGTTTTCACAGTCATTATGTTTATTAATGTACAAATGAAATACATACAGTGTCACCATTAAAGTGCGCACCAAATGGGAAACTTTTTTTTCTAAAAGTTTCAATAAGTTTAACTTTGGCACTTGTTTGTGCTTTGAATTTAATTTAAAATGATGCGGCCAACTGCGACTCACTGACGTTCAGTGTTTGTCAAATTCAACTTTTTTTTTTTTAATTTGTGTTCTGTCCTTGAAAAAAATACAATTTTGTTGGTAACAAACCCAAAAAAAACCCTCAAAAAGAAGTGTTGTTGGCATTCTAAAGCATCATACTTTGTAAAAGAGTTGTCCGATTTTCAAAATCAAAACAGCAATGGATAGAGAATCAAAATGTATGTTCAATGAGAGGTTATCCGACTTTCATTTAATTTTTTTCCTTGCGACCTTATCAATGTGAAGTTCTATCATAAATGAAAAATCAAATAACTGTGAATGAAACAGAGTGTGCCCGGTAACGGTTAGCAGGTATATGTTTTCCAGTACAAGACGAGCAGTAAAAGAAAGGCCCTTAATCCAACCCTGCAGATTGTGATTCTCGGCGAGATAGCGATGATGCATGACGGTTCTATGAACCCTCATAAACTTTTGTTTCTTTCCGCTGGAACTATTCAGGCGGATAAAGGGTGATTATCAGAGACGATAAATCGTCTTCTGTATTTTCTGACATATGGGGCGATAATAACACATTTTTTGAAACGAACGCTCAACAATGTGGTGTCCTGTAAATCCCAGCATAATTGATTGCTCGGTGGAGCGGTTCTAGCATATATAACACATAAAGTGACGGCCGAATCAACCAGAAAAGTATATCAAATATATTTGTGTCTAGACAATCATCACGACTAAACTGCACTTTCATTTGTATACGGGCGCAAACTGACATCATGCTCAAAGCTCCAATATTTGTTAAACGCATAAACTATAATATTTTCTCTTATACATTAGTTGAGTTAAAAAATAAAAGTATAGCCTATATTCGATGTTGATGCTATATTAATATATGTTTTCACAGTCATTATGTTTATAAATGTACAAATGAAATACATATATCACTAAAAATTGAACAATAACTGTCACTAATGAAAGAATAAAAAAATTCATTAAAACGATTCCAGACGCTGAACTCTAAGTAAAAGCAGAAACCTTATTTAGATAGGATCATATCGCTTTTCCTGTAGAACAAGAAATAAGGAACTCGCTTTCCCTGGGGTTTCATTCAATACGTCTTCTTCTTGCACGTTCTTGACCGAAGAACGGTCCAATGTTGGCATTTTTGCCTTCATGGTAAACGACGGCGAATAGCTTGTATTGCTTCTCTGTTGGAGACTGTGTTTCCAACGATACCAAAGTCAAATCAATCTTCAAGTCGAATTCAAAATCCAAAGCCTTGATAATCTTTGTGCAACGGTCGTGGCTGTATTCGAAAAACTTTAGATGCAAAATAAGGATAACAAAAAGTTTGCAGAGCGTAATTTGCTTCCACGCTTCAACCTTCTCGTTTGTTTTCGACGAAGTCACTCCCTCTAAACTGTTCTTGGAGACGAGTACCTCAAGTACCTTCTATGACAGTCTTCACTTTCTCAATGTTGAGTAGCAGGGTTAGGAAAGGCTGGGTATTCTCAGTAATGTGGTCCACGTTGCGATGAATGCTCGACTTTAGTTGCCCCCCGAAGATGTCACTTATCGGTGTACTGGTGAATTCGATCCTTCTGGTTGGATATCCTTTATTTTTCGATTCCATAATGTTCCATAAATTATTCGAATCATTGCTCAAAACAGAGCCAAAGGAGCGGTTTCTCATCTTCAATATAATATTTAACCAACTCATTTAGCTCAAACATTTCTTCATTGAGTCCATTCAAAAGAAAACCTGGAAACTCTTCTGCATCTTGTTGTCTACCATCGATTCAGTCAGTCCGCATGTATGCAACATTTTATAAATCTACGTCGGACCAAATGGGATACCAGTGTTGGTCGTTCTTGGAATTTTCATCTACTTTCCCGTTTTTCGTCAAAAAGCAGAAAGGTAGGTGAACAAACTGTTCCACAAAACGGAACATTCCAAATATAACCGGGGCAGATGTCATTCTCTTGTTCGAAGAGATGTTTTTACTCAGACTGTTCAGTAAGTTGTTGAGTGGTGGACATGCGATCAGGACTTGCAAAAGCGAGTTGATATAACAGTATTTGTTTTGACTAAGTAGACCCCTTGGCTGCAAGTTCACTGCCCTACCGTCGATCTTGTATGTAGATAGAAACATGTCCATCCCATAACAGTCCGGATCTACAAACTGGTGGGACCTTCTGGTACCACCAGGAGTCTGGTCCTGGTCAATAGCGACTTCATTGAAATTGTTGATCGGTTCAGACATAGGCGGATGATGGTGGTTCATCGTCGGGAAGATCATAGTGTGCGGGTAGTTGGCAAAAGGTGGAGATTCGGCTGTTTGTTGAATCACTGCAAAGTTTTCCTGGATTTGAACATTTTTTCTCTTCTGCATTTGTCCTTTCATGATGTTAAAATTTAGGTATCGGTTCTGATCTGAAATTGCTCTGTAGATGGTTGTTACTGTTGGGAAACAAATGCTTTATTATTATTATAATGAGAGAAAATTATTAATTGGATCATGAGTATAAATGAATGAAGCAATACGTTCGCCTCTACTACTGAACTATCTACAAGAAAGTTGGTATATTAAAATCATGCAAAAAAGGATTGAAACAATGACACATATTACAATAATAACCATCAAACATTTCAAAACAATTCCCAAATGTTAAAACGTATCCATGAATTGAATGTGAAAGAATGTAAAAGAGCAAAGAAGACCATCAGCGAACCAACTAAACGACATTCACAAACACAACAACGGAAACAAAACATCCATAGAACAAAAGTCCTTTCAAACAAGAAACGACGAGAAAATAACTGAAAGAGTCTACCATTAATTTGCCAAACACGTTTTCATAGCGAACTGAAGAACATTAAACTTTTTGACTAGAATGCTCATTATGTAAAACTGTTTGCTGAAACTCGAAACTTTTGCTGGGAGAAAAACAAAAGTTGGAACCGTGCTTGATAAAGGAGAACTCTGACAAATAAAATGGTTTCGAAACTGGGACAGAGCTTGTTGTGAGTACAGTCGATGCTTTGGGGTCTGTGCATACAAAAGACCCTCTTTGCCAGATATCATTCATTCTTTACTGTATTTTATGAGTTGGATCGCAAAGTTTTCAACTATTCCAGTAAATTGTGAGTTTATGTTGATTTTGAATAGGGTCGTATTTTGTCCCGCGTTGGAGACATTAGGAAAAATATTACTGGGAATCACATGTGTATGTAGATGAATTACTTGGAATCCAAACTTCAACAGATAAGTTTCATGAAGTTTTTCCTGAACAACAATTGTGGAAATTTCCAGAAATTATTTTCCAACTAACAACTCAAGTGATATTGCTGGAGTTTAAAGGTGATCACTTGGTGATCGAAACACGTGTCGAGGTGTTAAAATAACGGTTTGGTGTTGGGAAATATCTCCAGTAATATTCACTACTACACCAAAAGTTCCAAAAAGTGCATCACGAACAACTCAAGGGATTCATTCCACGTACAAAGGAAAAACTTCGTGGAGAATTAATGTCCACTGTCCATTGTAACCCACAAAGTTTATCGTGCCGCAAATCTATTCAAACTTGACCAAATAAATATTTTTTTTAAGCAATCAGTCAGTTTGGTGATTGAACTTTCAGATCAGCTGACAAAAGTGAAACTCTGGCAAACGCTGACAACCTGATTCAAATCACGACGGGGCAGGCACAGAATATGTGATCTGATGTTGCATTATCAGCCAATAGAGGTGGCGATCATTGTCTTCCTATAGTCCAAGTCTTTTCAAATGATGTTTAAGATGACAGTGACCTGTGAATAGGCCTTTTAGATAGATAACCAGGAAAGAAATTTCTGGCAAAACCATAACAACCTGCACTGACACCAGGCAAGCCCTATTAGCCTTGAACAAACAACGTGTTACCTCAGGGCTAGTACCAGAGTGTCACCGAGATTTAGCCAAAGCCTCGATAGATAATAACATTATCCTGAGGTGGGTTAAAGGGCACGGCAGGAGTATAGGTAATCGCATTGCCGACTCTTTAGCCAAGGAAGCGGCTGGACTAAGAATTCTAGGACCCGGTGGCACCTACGGCCTGATGACTTCGACAATTGCGGAAATAGCCAAACGTTACACCTATGATCAATCCCTAGAGAGATAGGATGGAATCAAAGGTTGCAATCTTGCCAGGATCACCCTGGGCGAACCTGGGAAGCTGGTGCCGAAGAAATATCTAGCAATGACCAGCAAAAACCTACGCTTAACAGTAGGATTTCTGACTGGTCACTGTCAACTAAGGGAACACCTCTATATTATGAGGTAGTGGACACACTTGGCGAGTCTTGGCCTACACCTGCCGATATAAAGGAGATGTATCCCAGTGACCTGTCCACCTTCCTGGAAAAGACAGAATGGACAATGACCTAGGAGGACAACTTCTCGGGAGGATGTACAACTGTTCACATGTGGCCTAAGTGCTGTGGGCTAACACTCATCCTCCCTACTCTACAGATAACGTAGGTCATCCATGCTAGAAATTGTTTGGTAACAAACTTCGTAGGATGTATACGAGGGTGGCTCCAGAAGTACCCGGCCCAACAGAGAAAACACAAAAATTTTGGAAAAAAATGTATTTATTTTTCAAAATAATCTCCAATAGTCATTAACTGCCGACATCACTTCTTCGTCGTTGAAAAACCTTTGACAATTGAGCCACTTTTTCGAGTTCGAGAATAGAAAATAATCCAAGAAGGCTACATCTGTCGAATAGGGTGCATGAGGAAGCAATTCAAACTCGTTAATTTTGGTCATAATGAATTTGTGAACTGGTGCATTGTCTTGATGACACAAACCATTTTTTTTTTCAGCCAAATGCGGCCATCTTGCACACAGCTTTATCATGTCCAAATTTTCAGATAATATACGATGTACCGCACTTTTTGAAGTGTCTACCAAGTCTGCTACCTCGCGCACTTTCAGCCGACGATCATTCGTTCAAACTCTGCTACCCAATATTTTACTGTTATGAACGAAGGAGCAGACTCACCCAGAGTAGAATCCAGTTCAGCTTTTATATTGGTTGGGCTGAGGCCTTTCAAATGAAAGTATTTTAACATAACGACGACCAATTTTCTCCATTTTCACACATACACCGAAAAAGTTCGCTATTGATGGCTGCCAAACAGATATATAACAACGCAGCGTCTTCAAACTTGAAACATATGCTTTATAGACTGTGTACTTTCTAACACAGTGATATTTTTCAAACAACTTCTGTTATCTTCAGGTCAGGCCGGGATCTTCTGGGAGCACCCTGGTACTGGAACTTTTCTTGCAATTCAAGTATCCGTTTTTGTTTGGCAAAGCCTAAAACGATGCCAATGGCAGATTCTGGTCAGATGGAACCTATGCAGCGCCCTCACTCGTAAGGCTTCATTCCAAACTTCGTCGACTGTAGTCGACAGTTGAAAGTATTAAACCTGAAGTCATTCCCAAAATGCTATGATTTTCAGTGTTTTCCAGTAGTCTATTATATGCGCAATTCTGTATGTTGTCCATCAGGCCTCTCTTTCCATACAAATGAGGGGAAGAGGTAGGTCTAGAAAGATTTCAATGGCCACTGACGGTGTGAAGCGAAAAAACCATGCATGGAGCTTCTTCTGAGTAATTTGCTGTGAAGTTTCAAGGCAATAGACGATTGAACCGTATGAAATCACTGGCCTGAGAATCATCGCTTGAACCGAATCCAATCTAAAGTTTTCTACAAATCCTTCGAAATGTACTTAGGAACAGTATAGCTCTATGTTAGACTTTCCAAGTAAGCATTCCACAAAAAGTGGGGTTGAATCATCCAAATTCCTCTATCAGGTGAAAGAAAGGGTGTAGCACAGTTCTGAAGGGGAACTACTGACATCTGCTTCCTTCACGACGTGGTCCTTGCCAGGATGACAAGCTCACCTGCATAATACGGTAGTTAGTACTTGTCGAGCAATCTAGGTTCAAAAACTTTCGTATAAAACTGACAGTTCTGAAAATTCTGTACTACAAAAAATACCTCAATGCATAAAAGAATGAGTGAATTTCATACAAAATACAGTTCACGAGAAAAATTCCATCAAAGCTCAATCATTTCTTTTTTTCTCAAGACGAATAATTCCCTAAATATGTAACTATACCGGGTGCTAACTTATTCAGACCCGGCCCCATTATCTTAATCTGACGCGCTTCAGTATTTCAAAATGGCAAATATTTTTTTTGCACATTATAATATGGCCCCGAGTTTGCGTCAGATCGAAATCGTCAGATTATTGAATGAGGGCTTTTTTGTTGCACATAACACCCCCTTAGAAAATCTGACGCGCTCGATTAAATTTTTTTTCTTTTTACTTTTAACCCTTACGTACAACCACCCACAACATGTAAACGATCAGATTAACATATCAATATTATTAAAAATACGTTGGACATTGATGCTATCAATATCTGACGCGCTCGAGTATGTCTATGCAACAGTTTTTTTTACATATTTAAAAATCTATAGCCGCTTCCCCCACCGATGAAAAGGTATATATTATATTACATTTTTTTCTTCTTATCATCTAAGCTTTGCAACCCAATATGTCTCAATGACGCTCAAGTAAATCCCCATTTTACATCGTGGGCTCTCCTGCTATAAATTCATTATTGATTTAAATGACGATAGTGATAGTGAAACAGAGAATATGGAAGAGGAATTATCAGAAGCTTTTGAAGAAAGTTAGTGAAGTGTTTTTGAAGCGATCGATTGTATATACAGTGTGACCCATTTTTAATGGAAACACCCCCCTAAAATTTGAAGTTGTTAATCGACAATTTCCAATTTTTGAGTTGTCATAACTTTGTTAATAATGAATATTTTTTCATGAAATTTTGGTCACACCTGTTTAGAGGCACTCTGAATCCAGTGGCGTAGTGATTTTTTCAATAAAAAAATCGCTAATGAAAAATCCCAATTTTCGACTAAGAAAAAATATCGTAGTATGCCCTGAAACTTTAATAAACATTTCAAATTTTGTCCCAAGGTAGACCTTTTAGTACTTGACATTTCAAAAAAAAAATATTAAAATCGGTTTACAACTTCAAATCTGAAAACACACTACCTCGAATCAATCCGCAGAAACGAACCAGTTATGCTGGTTGCATCAATCTCATCAATCGTGTGAACCGGTTTGATTCACAGTTTCCAAAGCGGGCGCTCGTTCTGATCTGTATGCGTACTAACGTACTCGACAACGCTTATTTCCACGAGATTTATTGCCCCGTAATGGGAGCTTCGCTCCCGTTTCGCCATTAAAAAGTAAAAATGACGGAGGAGAACGGCAAACGGAATTGATGGCATGAATTATGCAGCGAGCGGAAAGGCGAGGAGAACGGACCGCCTGAATGGAAGGAAAGTGATCATTTTTAATCCGGTTTATATCGAATGTCAAACGAATGATCGGAGGAGTCATCAATTGTGCTTGTTGGCAATCCGGCTCGAAGGACCAAAAAATGAATACTAATTGAATGGATTGTAAATTTTTAAGGCTAGAATTGGCAATCCGGCTCGAAGGACCAAAAACGGAATACTAATTGAATGGATTGTAAATTTTTAAGGCTATAATTGCTCCTTGCAGTGCCTGTTCTCATTGCTAAATATTTCTACATACTATGTTTCATGTAGACCAGGGGTCTCCAAACTTTGAAGCCTTCGGGCCATAATGATTTTTTCAGTTTGTTCCAAGGGCCAATTTCTGCCCTTAACTATATTTCTAGACTAGGATAGTCGCAAAGTGCATGACCTAAGCAAACTTATGCTTCTTTTTGCATTTCAATTATTATTGTGACACTTAACGACATCTAGTGGCGAGTAGTGGTACTATGTACTATCTT